>VTPC01002278.1:12473-46013 GCA_011009095.1 Ignelater luminosus
TTTTTCTTAGGCTTTCCTATAATAGTATGTATTGTATCGACCCAAAAAGAGAATAATAGATAAAAATAATGATCAACTAACAAAAACGCTCTTTTCTCTTTCATTATTGTTTTTTGTATCATTTATATCACAACAGTATTGATTTCTTAACATGAACGACTAATATCTGCGGCATGCTGACCACTAACAATCCTAAACAGATAACTCAAAAATGCCTAGCATTAACATGGAATGCAAACAAACGTTAGAAAACCAACTGTTACAGTTGTTTGTCACTGAGTATTAGATGGAGAATGACGGAAACTCACAAGTAGAAGAGCGCAGCAAGAACATAAGGTCGACTGTCATTCCAGCTTTTTGGATGAACTCGTTTGATCGCGGTGATCTGAACTTTGGAGCTCAGGTGGCGTCTGATCTGAGACAGTGTAGTGTCGGATGACTGGACTGGACCGCAACAGTACTAATGTCACCACGTAAACGTTCATACTGCAGATTTCCTGGAGAGCGTGTCAGCTGTAGACGATTCCTCTTTCAAAGTCTCTGTGAAGTAAAGTGAAATTAGTGATATATCTATTTTATACTTTACCCAAAAAGGTTACAGAACGAAGAAATAATTTCTGTTAAGAAGTAAATTAAAAATGAGTTTTTTAGAATTGGAGAAGGATAAAGATATATCCAGACAGAGGTTAGAAAACATTGACATTTGAAAAATTGGATGGTTGTTAAGAAGCCTATTTGCTAAATGGTTCCTAAATTAACATGAGTACGCAAATTGTATGCAAAGATGGAATCGAAGATTTAATAACCAAACGTCTATGTATAGTTTTGTGTACTATGCAGCTCTGTAGTTCACAAGATCTACAGAAAGTTGTTAAAAAACTTTGAATGGCAAAATCAAAATGTAAGACAATTGTACTTGGCCTTTTTATGCCAACCGACACATACACGATGAAAACATATCCATTCTGTTTAACAAAACAACACCACATTAAGTATCTGCTTATTAACCGAATTTTGCTTTGTGCAACTTTTTCATCTAAATATGATTTTTGGAATATAACCAAGTGGTGGAATTTCTTTGAGCACTTCTTTACAGAAGCGTTAGTAATCACCAAGGTTGGACTAACCAAATGTGGCTCCTGTGGATATTTAAGCACGTGTATTATTATAATACTTTTTGACTTAACTTTGAGAAGTTGAATTTCGGCCTTAGTTGCTCTGACTGACTGCTTTGGGCCAAATTGACAAACTGGCTTTAGAACCGTTTTACAGGAATGGGAAACGCACCAACTATACAACTATAAAAGTTTTGAGGCCCATTCAAAGCAAACAGTTACTAAAGACCAAATTTTTTCTAAAAGCCTTAAACAATTTAAAATAATAACTGGAATTATTTTACTTACTTTACATATATAGACTATAATCGTAAAACAAGATACTCAACGACGTAGATGTAAGGTACTATAGGTTAGAGAACACAATATTTAAGAACAAACAGGAAAGATGAACAGGATTATAAAGCCAAAATTTGATAATTTATCAGAATGGGTGGCCTACAGGTTAGGGTGGAATAACAATGAAAGAGAACAAACATTGTAATCTAGGTTCACAAAGCTCCAACAATGATCAAATAATGAAGCAATAAAATAAATCATAATCTATCAGAAAGAATTGATATTATAACATTTGATGATCTACAGTCAGTAAAATGCCATGCTATTGTTACTAACAACAAAAGAACCTCAGCTTTACCTATAACGATAATTTGGCTTCTAAATTTAGCAAAATTTGTCAAACATTTAATATCAAAAAATATTTAATGTATACAAAGATTAGTGTCTGTAAAGAAAATTTAAATCGTTCATTTATTTATTAGACAGACTGTTGTTGCTGCACAAAATTACACAATGTCGGCTACCTACCTCCCATTCTTAATCTTTTCCCTAACAATAAGAACTAGACGAGAATTTACTACACAGAAGTATTCATATCTATCATTCTCGGCATATCTAGGGCAAACTTCGCAGCAAGAATTTACGAACTAAAATTGCAATCATAATGAGGTACCATGCAGACCTGAGTAAATAAGGAGTTAGGAATCTACGTAAACTCCAATTTTAACTAATGCTAATATTGACAGTCTGAGAAACCATCAAAATCCACAACAATGTAAACCTACAATAGTTTCGAACAAAAGTATCTTTTGTTTAACTGTTTGAGAGATCAAAACGATGTTCCGACCGTTTTCGTTTAAAACATATCTTTCTATACTTTCAGAGAATAAAAAAAGACGATCGTTTATTGGGTAGGTATAGATATATTTGTGTATAATTTTCTAAGCTCCAACGAATCTCTTTTGTTAAGACTTTTTAAATTGAACTTCAAATGATTTCTTTACCGAACGCAATCTAATTATACTTTTAAAAGAACGAAATTCTGTTACCTTGACTACCTTTGTAAGGAAATGCGAAAGAAAAGTTACACATGAAAAAAAGACAATTTGGGAAATGATTTTTCCGCATTACATTTGTAGGGCAGTAGCGAAAGCACGAAGCGTAAAGACAAACATATGTTCGTGGACTTCATTTTTTCTTCTTTCTTTTTATTCTTGTGAAACACAAAGGATGATCGTAACCTGCCAGAAATTCTTTTACCACATAAAATCGCGAAGAATTTAAAGCAATTTACTTGAAGAATGTTCGGAAGTGCTCCGTGTTAAATTCCTAGTTCGAAGTTTTAAAGGCGGACGAATGGCTGGTTCTCTTTATATATTTATGATGCAATTATGAGAAACTCAAGTTGAAGGATGACTAATAGCATTAATTTGTCGGTTCATGGGGTAGGTTAGTAACACTGAATTTTACTGAAGATAAAATGAAGTTAAATTGTTGTTGAAAATTTTGCATTATTTTCTTTTTGCCTGCTTTTAGGTAATTCAGGTAATTGTACGGTCATCAGACATTTTTTTTCTAGTGATGAGATGACCTTTTATTTTTATTTGTCAGGAGAAAAGGGTTTACAAAAACATTACGTAAAAATAAGCTTTGCGTTCTAATAATTATTAAAGAGACACAAATATCAAATACTATACCTATAAGCTGTTTGTATTTGTCTGCAGGCTGAAGAGATTGTTTGTATATTCCAGAATTTCTTTGATTCTAAACTGAAATCAGAAAGTAAAAGATGACAGAAAATACCTAACTCGATTTTCACAAAGATGTTAAACGAAACTCTTAGAGTGAGGTTTTTCAGGGTATTTAATATACAGAGTTATTCAAATTTGAACCTCCCTTTTTACTAGTGAATTCTCTTAAACTTGTTACAATAAGAGGTATAAAATTATTTCCAGAACCATCGTTGGATTTGTTTTTCTTATGGAATTAAAGTAGGTTCTGTCATGGTTTCATACATGCAAATTTCCGTAACATCATGTACCTTAGATGAAGACATAGTACATACAAAGAAGGTCTACATATAGTACAAATGATTTGTTTTTATTTTAATCTTTGCCATCTCCATATGACAATTAAGTTACCCAAATGACAGCAAATAGGAGATAAGTTATATTGAGGTGCTAGAAACAGAGGCACTGTCTTTAAAGTCCAGCATACATGATTAAATTCCATCCCAATGGCAATTGCAATTTAATTTTCGAGACACTACACAATTTTTCTTTGAAAAATAATTTCGGTGAAAAACAAAATATGAGTGTCAAACCTCGGCAAATTCGACAAACTGCGGAGGATTGCAAAAATTACCAAGCTTTGTAAAGACATTGGTAAAGGTTTCGTTCAATCCTCTTTTATTCTTTCAAGGTGTTTTTAATATCTCGAGAACGATTGGTGGTATGGAAATAGAAACTTTGTTTAAATTGGCGTAGGACAGAAAAGGCAATTACGAGTGGTAACATCAACTGTCGTTTGTTTTTTCTTAGAAGCTATAAATTGCGTGTATTTGGCCTATACGTGCTCCTATCCAAAAGGTCTATTTATATGTGAATAGATAAATCTATTACATATTTACAAAACAGCTCCGATCACTGCCTCTCTAAAAACGTGGTGTTGATCCTCAAAAATCGAAAAAACCAAAACAAAGTGATTGTGTACTATTTAAATTAAACATGGGATGTGTGCTAATACGAAGGTACTATGTGCTAATAATCTGTCAGCGACCAGATTGACTTACTAGATTAACACTTTTCTTGCCGGTACGTGCAGTGAAGTCGACGGAGTCTTGCTTAATTCTTTTGTTCAAAAAATAATTTTTAAGAATTTCTTTCTCTAATTATTTTAAAGTATTCTTTTATGTGTTCTTGCCTCTTTGCTTTTATTTTATTTTCATTTTTTGTTATTCTTTTTGTATTTGTTATTATTTTGTTTTTGGATTGCTTGGCCTTTCAGTTTTTATCTGTAAAATGGGTTTGGCTTTGTTTGTTTATTTATTTATTAAGCAGAAGTACTGGAATGAACAAATGTTCAAGTTGAAAAAAGATTCTCTAAGCAGTGCTGCTTATTTTGAATTCAGTTATTTCAAATAACACAATATGTGAGCGCGTCTGTAGAGTACAAAACATCTACACCTAAATAAACTTATCTGTTGTTTTCTTATAGGCCAATTTCTTCTGGGAAATAGCGACTCTCTACTTCAGTTAGAAACTTCACGATGATGTAAATATGAATATTATGTGACACAACAGTGTATGTGAATGTCAGTCTTTATTTTGTAATAATTCTGTAAATGTTTAGGCAAATCGAAAACAGAGACCAAAAATCTTTGTTTTTCAAAGCTTAAAAAAACTTAAAGGCCACTACAGCTGCTATAGTAAGGCGTTATCTGTCCAATATATTCTTACAAACGAAGTTTATACCAAAATTAAAAATGTAGAGGAGATCAAACACACTTTTTTTAAAGTAAAGAACAAGTCAATTCTGAAATGAAATTGTATTTGGAAACTACACATCCTGCGAGAAAAGTGTAAAATAAGGTTTCTCCACTAATTGGAATGTTGTTGCTGTGGCAGGCTAATTAACTAATTCTTTGCCATTTTTGCATACAACAATCTCAAAACAGTGTAAGACCAGAACGAATAATATGCAGAAAAAGCAAAATAACTATAGAAATCACAAAAATATGAGGATTACGCTTCTTTCTTGGTTATTGCTGATTATAATTCAATTTATCAAAATCAATAGTTATGGAGTTTTTAAATTATTTGTTAGAAAATACACTTAACCTTTCGTAAGTAAGCTTTGATTTATGTAAAGAATGTACAAGGTTTGTACACTAGCATCTAAATCTGCATACAAGATATTCTGCTCTGATAGTTATTATTTACTTTCCTATGAAACTGGTAATCCAGTATAATCTTAGTTGCTATTTAGGCACAACAAGGCTTCTGCTAAACTTCGTCATGAATGAACACCAGCATGAGATAGATCATACCCCATTTGCTGGACACAAAGGGCTTCTGTTCAGTTCCGGAAGTCGTTGTCGTTGATGATACCATCACTGTCTAATAAAGACTAAATCTGCGTGAACCTAAATAGGCGGCAAAAGAGTATCTTTAGCTAAACTTTATTATTCTCTCTCTCTCTCTCTCTTATCTGAAAACACACAACCTGTAAGGCCAATTCTGTAGAATTTAAAGATTTTTACTTCCTAATGTAAAATTTTAGATAGTCCCACTCCGACTTTGCACAAATTGTATTTCAAATTACTTTGATAGTGTATCCATCAGATTCTAGTTAGCCTATTGTTAGATTAGATAAATAGTATGAAAAACAGAAACAAACATGCTAAGAAATTCTTGATATAATCAATGTTTGCAAGGTTGCTATTTTCAGCAGGCATACACGTAAAAGTGGAGTTTCGACTATGCTTAGTTCACAATATCATGTAGTAAGATAATATTGAGGTAGTTATAACCAGTTATCAGCAAGAGATCTTTTTACATGTTAGGTTAAAGGTCGGTTTAGAGGTTGGGTTAGAGGTTAGCATAGAGGTTAGGTTAGAGGCTGGGTTAGAAGTTAGGTTAGAAGTAGGTTAGACGTTAATTTGGATGTTAGATTAAAGATTAGGTTAGAGGTTATAACCAGCTCAATGTTATGTTACCACATGTTATTGTGGACTAAGCATAATTGAAACCGTGTATGCCAGGAGAGAACCGTGCCGAGAGAAATCCATGCCAGGAGATATACTTCCCGGGAGAGATCCGTGACGGAAGATAGCCGGGAGAAGTCCATACCGGGTAGATTCCGTGCCAGGAAAAGTCCATGCCGGGAAAAGGCCGCCGGGAGACGTCCGTGTCGGGAGAAATCCGCCGGAAGATGCCCGCAACCCTTCACTAACCATTTTTCTCAATAAAACGCATCAGGATTGCGTAATCCTGTACGATATCCTAGCAATACTTCAGTCGGGGTAGTATATCGCTGTCTTTTACAAACATACCCAGCTTTGGATGTTGCTTGCATCTCAGATTCGTTGATTATATATCTAGCAAACCCGTCTCATTTGTAGAGGATAATGATGTAAGTACTGGTCATCGTCTTTCTTTAAGATTTTTATTTCCTTTTATGCGGTTGACTTCTAGAAGTGCTACTCGTATTGCTACACTCTTATAACACATGGGCTGAAAAGTCACAGGCCTAACAAAGAAAACACGGTCTTTTTTGTTCAAAATTAGCTTTATTCATCAACGTAATTTCCATCAAGAACAACGCAATCATTCCAGCGCCGCTCTAACATTTCAATACCACTTTTGTAGAACGATTTATCTTTTGCCTCAAAATAGGACTCAGTTTCAGCGATAACCTCTTCATTCGAGCGAAATTTCTTACCGGAAAGCATTTTTTTTAGGTCTGCGCACAGCCAGTAGTCGCTGGGAGCCAAATCTGGCGAATACGGTGGATGTGGGAGCAATTCGAAGTTCAATTCATGTAGTTTTGCCATTGTTTTGATTGACTTGTGACACGGTGCGTTGTCTTGATGAAACAAAATTTTTTTCTTTGCTATATGCGGTCGTTTCTTTGCAATTTCGGCCTCCAAACGCTCCAATAACGCTATATAATATTCACTGTTGATGGTATTTCCCTTCCCACGCACATCCCAAAATACCGAGGCCATAACCTTTCCAGCCGATTGTTGTGCTTTCGGTCGCTTTGGACGAGGTTCACCAGTTGCTGTCCACTCAGATGACGATCGTTTTGATTCCGGAGTGAAGTGATGGATCCATGTTTCATGCATTATCACATATCGACCCAAAAATTCCGGTTTGTTACGTTTAAACATGGCCAAACACTGCTCAGAAACATCAACACGTTCTTGTTTTTGGTGAACAGTGAGCAAACGCGGCACCCACTTTGAGCAGAGCTTTCTCATAGTCAAATGCTCATGCAATATAAAGCCAACACGTTCTTTTGATATCTTTACGATGTCAGCTAACTCACGCAACTTCACTTTTCGATCATTCAAAACGATTTTGTGGATTTTTTTGATCTTTTCTGGCGTTACCACCTCATTTGGACGTCCACTGCGTTCTGCATCATCGGTGTCTCTACAACAACGTTTGAAGTCCACAACGTTTTATTGTTGTTTCTGATGGAGCGGAGTCCCCATAACACTTTTTAAGCCATTGCTTCGCTTGAACGATATTTTTTCCCATCAAGAAGCAGTGTAATATTAAAACACGAAATTGTTTTTGATCCATTGTTTTGAAAATAACAAAATTAGCGTCACTCTTGGCACAATAACTCACAAAATAATGAATAGAATATCATGAAATTTTAACAGCTGTTTTTTGAAGATTAGTACTAACTGAAAAAGCGGTGAATGCAATAGAACTAGCGCCATCTATTTGTTAGGCCTGGGACTTTTCAGCCCATGTGTTACTCCCTCAGAGCACTTTTTCACTTAATTTTATTTATGCACCGTCGGCCCTAAAAGCGATCATTGTGCACTCGTTTCTAGGAAGTAAACCATACCGTTTTGAGCTCGCGGGCGTTAAAGTGCTAGCAGCGGGTGTTAAAATGAAGTAAACAACCCGTTGCTATGTAAATGTGTATTATTTTAGTTTTTTGCGGTCGTTACTGTAGTTAATTATTACGTGAAGTTTAAAATTACGTTTAAAAAAAATTAAAAGAAGAATTTTAGAAATGTTTACTTAAAGTAATTACTAATTGGTTATCTATTGCATTACTCGTGCATAAACAATCGTATGCATCTCTGGCGGAAAATATTTAAAGCTCTTGATGGTTGTGACCTTCGGCGTTGCCTCGGCTCACAAACTTCACACTCGGGCTCTAAATATGTATTTTACGCCCATAATACATAAGTAACTTTTATAGATATTAACGTATTGCTTCCGTTATTGCGAACAAATTGCCTTCAACTCGTCGGCAGTTACTCAGAATCATTGTTACCTTTTCAACATTTTCCACCATTCGCAACTTGACATATTGGACGACCAGCACTTCGAAGTTATTATCATTTTTGCATAACTTGAGAACATTATTGTTGTAAGGGTGACGCTGAATATCTTTGAATGTGGCAACACTGTTCAAGCTATGGCAACGCTATCTTACTTATACATCACCAATGCCATGAGTAATTGTCAGTTCAAGCACTGATTAAATGAAGGTCAGATATGTCACTCCCTATTTCACCAATGTTCCCATTTTTTGTCTCTGCACATTTACATTTGCAGCCCTGGGAGTTTACCACGCCTACTCGTTTACGCGCGTTTTATGAAAAGTGCATACCACGCAGTGCTGCTTGCGCAGTACATGTCAAAATAGCAAGTTCTGGGAGTTGTTTTGAGAGAGAAAGAGAGAGGGCAATAGAATCTGCAAATTTATTGAAGTGAAATATCTGACCTTTATTTAATCTGCGGTTCAAGTTTCAAGTGCTTATCTCAACCACGTGCTGAGTAATCTTTAAAAGTATTAGTCGCGTCTGTGTATTTTCTGCTCTAAAAATGGAAATGAACCCTGAGCATTGTCGTGCTATAATTTTCTATGACTTTAAAATCGTTGAAAAATGAAAAGCTCTGCTGTCGGTCATCAACTGCAGTTGCTGATGAAAACATCGTCAGGGTGAAGAATCTTGTGGATCAAGACAGACTATAATCAGTTATTGTACGATACAGGCGAGTTTAAATATTGGTTCGGTAGCAATAAATAAAATCTTGTTTTGTGTTGGGTCCCAGAACTTCTACCTAACGAACAAAAAAACGCACGTGTGGAATGGCGCCAAAAAATGATTGAAGGTTATCAAATTGGTTCAAACAAGCGAATTTTTGACATTATTTCAGGGGATAAGTCTTGGATTTACTAATTTGGCTCAGAATTAAAGACGTAATCGACAGTTTGGGTGCTTCTGAACGAAGAGCCACCAACGAAAATTAAACGAGCACGAAGTGTAGGGAGAAAAGTGATCGCTTCTTTTTTTTTCTGCGAGTGGTCATGTGGCCACAATCACTTTAGAGGATCAGAAAATCGTTAATAGTGAGTGGTACATTACCCAATGTTTACCCAAAATATTTCAAAAATTAAAGAAATTCGACCGAAAGCCGGTTTCCAAGGAATTTGTTTAGACGATGATAATGCCACTGCCCATTCTGCTGCTAGAACCTGTAAATTTGGAAAGATCAAGGGCCAGATTAGTAGGACAGTCCAGATTTAGCCCCCTCTGACTTTTTCCTTTTTCCAGAAGTAAAAAAGAAATTTCGTGGACGCACATTTTCAACTCCAGAAGAAGCAGTAGCAGAATTTGTTAACGAAATGTGTTCTGTGAAGATTTCTGTACGTGGTTCTGCCGCATGAGTAAATATATTGAGCACGAGGGAGAATTATAAAGAAATTTTTGATGTATCTATAGCAGTTTTCTTTTCTCCAAGAATTTTCAGCGTTGCCCTTAGTTCGTTTTTCTGCTATAAAGCGTGGAAGATTAATAGAAATTAAGGTATTGAATAAATTCTATGGAACATCCTGTAAGTAATAAAGTACAATAAATTAATTTTTTGTTTAACAGACATGCGCTATTTGGTTACACAAAAATATATTTGAATTGGAATCGAAACAATCAACCATAAAATGATTAAAAATTTACTGCAATTGGTTTCTGTTTGAAAAACTTGGTATTGCGCAGTTGAAAATTTCGAATTGTGTGTCCACCTAGAAAGTTTCTTTTTTATATAAAAAAAGTCTTATATTACAGTATAATGCTTACCTCTTAAAAGCACAATAATTTGACTTTATTTAGCTCATAGCTCGTCATTAGCATACAGAAGGTACAGCTACGCATCCTTCTCGATACTTTTAAAGTGTATTTCATTTTATGCTTTAAAACAGTCCCCTAAGAAATTACACTGCTTAAATAACTTAAATTTATAATATTGTGCTACATAATTCCCAGAGGGAAGCTAACATAAAGAAATTTAGAATTTCTTAAAGTAGGTACTTATGTAAAGTAATACAAATAGGTTTTATTAAGAAATTTATTTTTTCTGAAATTTCTGTGATGCTATCATCTTCCTGATACATAGACTTCACTTTCTTACTAATATGCATTTTTATCAAATTTAATTGAATATTTAAATTGACGTCTTAATCATAATTTTAGACATGCTTACATACCATTTTTCAAACAAAAGGGAGTAAAAGAAAACACACAATAGCTCGTCTTATTCAGCAAATAATAATGTCTTTATGATGTTCTGAAATCAGAAACCTTGCCCTTGTTCGGATATCCAACCTTTCAATACACAAAACACTTTTGTTCTTGGCACTGAAGTGCTTATAACAATATTAGAATATAATAACACTCGAATAATAATACCTCCACTGAAACACGCTAAGAAAAACACAAAAAAATAAAAATCGAAACTTTTGTTAACACAATTTCCACTTTAGTAAGAAAATTTCTATCACACTTTATAATTAGAAAAAGGAAGTTGAGAAAATTACTATAGAGAATCAGGGAAATAATAAGCGGGAGTAAAGTAATTAACTGAGGTTTTCTTCAAATATAAATTTTAAATGTAATTTAATTTATTCGTTAACCTAAATTTGTAACTCATATTTAAACGATTTAAAGAGCTTTTAAGGGGGCGTAATTCATTTTTTATTGCATTATAAATTTTACATTTTTTCAGGGCTATTGTGATTTTTCTTCCTTCTTATTGTTATCTCTACTTCACATCTCTAAATCTGGAATATTGGATGCACTCTTTTTCATTTATTCCTAAGCAAAAAATATACCTATAAAATAATGCTGTCTTTAGCAGTGACAATCCAATATACCCTGGTTTTTTGTACTATAGCTTTATGGAGGGTAGGCTGAAAGAACATTTTAATTAATATAAACGTCGCTTAATACATTTATAATAAATCTTGGTTCTGTAATTTCATTGTTAAATGGTGTTCTTTGAGATTTCGTTACTTTTCTCTGACGAAGTTTCCCACTTTTAATAACTGTAATAAGAAAGGCATAAATACTTTAGGAGTGCTGAAAGAAATATTTTTTGTTTTTCACATTTCTATATTTCTATATTTCAGATTATAAGTTATTGCTTAAAATGTAATGTTTACGTAAAGATAGTTTACATTATAGTAGTATTCTAGAATCTAGACAATGCAAGTATGCAAGATACATATATGCGTGATTCTGCTGATTAAGCTCTGCACCTAAAATTAGAATTCATTATAAATAGCACCATCCATCATGGCTTGCATTTTACTAGTGATAAATTGAAAAAAAAACTGTCAAGCTTGAAAAATGGTAAATAAGATTTAAAATCTGATAAGGAAAGTTAAAGTAACAAATCAAAAATTGTTTGGTAGTTTCATGGTTACGTTTACTTTATGATTCTTGAGTTTTCAATTTTTGTTTCATCAACAACATCAACAAGGTTTCTTACCTTTAATGCATAGCAGAAACAATTTCATATCTATAAAATAGAAAATTTATCACATGGTTCTAAAATTTAGACGGAAGATAGCTCTATAAGGTTGATTCTTCAGATCCAACACTGGTTACAACAGTTATTCCATTAAACATTTTATGATGTACTTATTATGAATGAACTATAAATTTTAAATAAAACGCAATACTCTAAAGTTTATTTGAGGATTGTCCGTTACAAGCTATAGTATTTGATTCAATATTATAAAAAGTGATCATGAAATGAGCCAATATAGAAATCTGTATTACATCAGTAATTAGGCTTCCTTTATAGAAGTCTTCCTTTACGAAAAATTTACTAACAGAAGCTGTAAAGAAAACCAGAATGAAGAAATCAAAAAAATTACCTTACTGATACTAAGAACTGCAACATCATAATCTTTTCTTCGGAGACAAAAAGATTTTCATGATAGAGGAACAATTTTAATAAGCAAAATGATCGAGTATAGTTACGAGAAGCGTCTTAAACAAATAATTAAGAAAGTTCAAACAAGGCATCATCTGGCTTTAGTCATGATTTAATGGTAAGTCTCCTATGATGGAATAGCAGAACTGCATTCGTGCCAAAAATATATCAAAGTTACCAAGAAACGTAAAAGCCTTGAACACGACGCTATTAAAAATCAAGGTTGGAGCTTTCAACAGAACTTTGAGCAGGTCACAAAACAGAAACAACTCAAAAGTGATTCAAAGAGAATGTTCCCAATTTCATATGCGCTGAAGACTAGCCTTTAGCAAGCAATCTCAATTCGTTGAATTATTTGCTCCCTTTTGGAGGACATCATTGCTTGCTCTAAAAGACTTCCAGATATTGAATTATTAAAATGTTCACTCATTGAAGTAGTGGCGAATTCCTCTATTTCTCTCTTGCGCTCTGTGATAAATGACTGATTGAATCGATCTCACTGTTGATTCTTGAGGTTTTCTTGTCACTTTTAATGTCACCGTACTCTTCACAAGTGAACTTGAACTAATGATAGACTGTTCTTGGGAAAGAATCTTCTGAAAATATTTTGAGAAATAGTTTCAGTTTTGGAATTTTTCAAGAAATCTTTCCTATTTGAAAATGGAAAAGACCTTGAGTCATTAGTCATGATCTGGCAATTCTGGTAGAAAAATGCTTAACCCCGACCTATTTTGTAGATCCATCGTTTCCTTTGTCTTAGATTGTTGCTGGAATTTGTATGAATATCTTGAAATAGTACTACTTTAGGAGATCAAGTTTTGATTTGTTTGTAAAACAAATTTGAACATGTGGTAATCAAGCCTGCACACACCAATACGTACCTACAGACTTTCGTCAGCGTCGTGGTAGAACAATTGGTGATACTTGCACATCCAGCAGTTTTGAACTCACAACTTAACAATATCTAAAGTTGCAGAATATTCAAATTAGTTTTCTTAAGAATAAATAGTTATTAACCGGGTAGATCTCATTCCAAGAATGTTTTCTTGGAAGCTACCATACATACCTCCATTGTTTTTTTGCAGTATAATTGCTGAATGGGAAAAATACAAGTTCAGAACAGTTTTTATAACCCATCTCGCTTTTTATTGTCTCTTAAGCATAATCATTTAATGTTATCGTTGAAACGTATATACAATGTATTACGTTTCGGTAGCTAAGTATATATTGCGTTGGTATGTTTGTCAATAAGAAAATAAAAAATAAAGTTTTTAAAAGTTATAACACAGTTAAACGACCAAAAGAATAATATAAAAATATTAAAACCTTAACAAACAAAATGACAATAAAGAAAAAAAATAACAAAGGATCTCTTATCTTAAAGATCAATTAACTCCTACCGTTGATACTGGAACTTTAGGAAGTTTCATGTTCCATGACGTTTCACTTTTCAGACTTAGTAAAAGAAAAATCTTTCAGTTGAATTTAAAATTTTATTGTAATAACTATCCCAGCTATTTAAAAAAATAAATATTCATGAAGGTAAATATAGATTGACTCAAATGTAAAACTAAACGTACAATTTCCCTTGTATGTTAATAATAATACTAATAATAGAGCTTTAGTCCCAACAGAATAGGTATCTATTTACAGGGAATATAATTACAATAAAATAAAAAATTTTTAAACATGTCAGCTAATGAATTCATTAACAATATTAAATTATAATTCAAAATGTGCTTATGCAATAGTAATAAAGGTATAATAGTTACTAACTACATACAGTTTAATTTGCTTTAATTTCACGGCAATAATGTTAACAGCAGCAAGGTAAGGAACTATTAGTATGTAGATGAATTAACGATGATCAATGATAATTTTAATCATCTGAGTTATCAAGAGAAGTAACAAGAGCTCTACGGAACTGACTGTACGTAAGATGAAATAAATCAACATCTGATTAGTTCTAGATTTATAAAAGAAGCTGTTATGATCACGTGTTCGCCTATTCGGCGTACAAATATTAATTTTAGCTAGTAAATTTGCTAAATCAATAAGATTCGTCTTGTTGCTACGGACTCTATATGAAAATAATTTAACATGGAGGTATGGTCTATCTGATTATTATCTACGTTAGTAAATTGATATAGGTAGTATTTTAAAAATCTCTTCTGAATAGCTTCAATATGTAAACTATGAGACACATAACCAGGATTCCAAATGATAGCGCCATATTCTAATTTAGATCTTACTAATGAGTTATAAAGAATAAGAACTGTTCGTATATTATTAAAAAAACCCAAGTTGTTAGCCGCTAAATTAATCATATTATCATAGTGACAGTTAAATCGGAAAACTGTATCAAAGCTGACACCCAAGTCTGTGATAATATTTACACGATTTAATGGAGTGCTACCCATTTGATAATTAAAGACTATTAGATTAATTTTCCTTGTAATAGTCATACAGTGACATTTGCTAATATTAAGATGTAATTTATTGTCATCAGACTATTCAAGAATTTGGTTTATGTCGCTCTGTATGTTCTCACAATCTTCTTGAAATCCTTCGGTACTGAATACCTTGAGGTCATCCGCATATAGAAGCGCCTGAGTATATGTGAGTGAATTATTGATGTCATTTATAAAAATAATGAACAAAAGTGGACTTAGGATGCTTCCCTGAGGAACGTCTGAGGTAGATAGAAAACCGTTGCAGTAGACAAATTGGATTATATTTGCCAAATAAGATTTGCAGAGACAAATTAAATTGTCTCTAAGCCCAACAGCATGTTATTTTTTAAAAGTAAAGTATAATTAACCGTATTAAAGGCTTTAGAAAAATCTGTATATATTATATTAACCTGCTGTTTTTCATCTAAAGCCTCAGACACGTATTGAGAAAGAGTACTTAAGTTGGTGATGGTTGAGCCAAATCCATACTGGTTATCAGAGATAAGTTTAGAAATGTGACGACAAATGTGCTTATTTAAAATAATTTAAAATACTTTTGAAGAAACACTTAAAGCAATAGGTCTGTAAATTATTATACGAGGGCGGTTCAATAAGTACCCGTGTTAGAAATGAAGATACAATTTTTTTCAAAAATTTTTTTTTTATTTTTTAACATAGTTTCCTTTTAGAAATATACACTTCTCCCAACGTTCCTGCCATTTTTTTAACCCCTCCAAAAAATAGGATTTGTCGAACTCTCCAAAATACGCCTCTATCTCGGCGATGACTTCCTCGTTTGAGCTAAATTTTTTTCCCGCGAGCCATTTCTTCATGTTAGGAAACAAGAAAAAGTCGCAGGGAGCCAGATCGGGTGAATACGGGGGGTGCGGCAGCAATTAATAACGCAATTCATGCAGTTTGGCGGCGACAACTCCGGATGAATGTGCTGGTGCGTTATCGCGGTGAAACAGCACCTTCTTTTTCGCCAAATGCGGCCGTGTCTCTTTCAATTTTTTGTCGAAGCTGTCTAATAACTTACTGTAGTATTGTCCAGTGATCGTTCTTCTTTTTTCTAAAAAATCCATGAGGATGACGCCGTTCGCATCCCAAAAAATCGTCGCCATGACCTTTCCGGCCGATGGAACCATCTTCGCCTTCTTTGGAGCAGATTCACCGGGAGAAATCCATTGTTTTGATTGTTGCTTAGTTTCTGGTGTGTAATGATGAATCCAGGTTTCATCAACGGTGACAACTCGACGCAAAAACTCCTTCGGATTTCGCTTAAATTGCTCCAAACACTGCTTCGAAGTTAACAGCCGTATCCGCTTGTTGTCCACCGTTAGCAATCGCAGCACCCATCGCGCCGACAATTTTTTCATCGCCAACTTATCATGTAAAATATTAATTGCCGTTCCGGTCGACACACCTACGGCCTCTGCTACTTCACGCACTTTCGTTCGTCGATCAGCGAGAATCATGTCGTGGACTTTTTGAATGATTTCCTCGGTAACCACGTCTGCCGGGCGTCCTGGTCGCTCCTCATCAAAAACGGATGTTCGCCCACGTTTAAATTCGTTGAACCTATATCTAACTGTGGTCATAGATGGCGAAGTGTCCCCATAAACAGCATCCAACTTTGCTTTTACCTTCTCGCATTTTTTCCCATCCAAAAACAGAAAGCGAATTACCGAACGGTACTGCTCTTTTTCCATCTTAGCTAAAATCACGAAACACGTCTTACTCAAATGGCTGTCAAATCCAAACTAACCTATCAATCAGTCTGCAATTTGTTATACCGTCGTTTGATAGATGGCAGCACACGATGATAACACTAACTTCCCTCAGAAACGCCTTCTGTCGTCAAACACGGGTACTTACTGAACCGCCCTTGTATCTGCCTTTGAACCCTTTTTTGTGTATTGGAATAATTTTAACATTTTGCCTGTCTTTCTATTTAAAGAAGACTTTTTTGTTGGATTTGCCAAATATTAGCCGTGGCAATCTGACATTGAAAAAGAATGATGTTTGAAAAATCTCATAAAAACTGATATAATTGTTTATTAACAACGTTCAAGCTTATCAAGTACAAATCTTGTAACATGATTTCTGTTTTAGATGTAAAGTAATACAGCAATTTTTTATTTTGTGAAAATACATCACATTTAAACAATGCTTATATCAATTCAGCATTCTACTACAGAAAAGATCTATCTTACACCTATTGTCTACTTGGCATATGCAGAATCTTTCAAGAGCAAATGACAAATTTTCTCTTATTTCTTTAATTTGTCATATTGTTTTAAATGATTAATCAACACAAGCACCAAACTCTGAATTACATCTAAACAAAATTTTAGAAAAATTGACAAATTATACACTTCTCGGTTGTTATCTGCATGCTCTTTGAGATAATGCAATGCAACCAAGTTTGTAATTTTAAAAGTTCGTAGAAATAATTCTTTCTTAATAAAACAGGGTTTTACTGGCGAATTCTAATTTTTACTTAATTGAATTAATATTGCTAGTATCTTTCTTAATTATTTTCAAGTCATTTTAAATATTTATGTCTGTATTTAGCATAGGAACCTTTGTATCTAAATCTTCTTCCTATTTTCATTATAGGTCCGTCTCGAAGGGGCAAGCACATATATTCTTTTCTCCATAAATATACACTTATGGTCAAAATCAATGTAACAGTAAATTTCTTTATTAGTTCAAAAATCATATCAATATTTAAGAACACAGATCATGTGCAAAATCAAATTCTATATCTACCCCTGCCATTTTCTGTTGCCGAGATGAGCACAAATCTTTTGTTATTTCCAGATATTCTTTTACTTAACTTGCCAAAAGAATAAACTCCAGTTTTCTTTACAAACTTGCAATATTTTTGCTTGTATATTATTAAAACTATTTTGTAGGTTTTGAGCATCATCTGATGAACCAGATATTTCTGAGTAACATTCCAGGTTGTCAAACCGAGTCAAAAAAACTTTAAAAATAAATCTGAAAAGGTAAAAGCATCAAACAGCTATAACATTCTATAAAGTTGTAATTATTTTAGTTCTTGCATCCCTTCAGATTATATTAACCATTTTGTGCGTTAATCACACTGCTAGAGTTGTTCTTCCAAACGCAAATTTTATATTTGTGTGCAATAAATTTTATTTAAAGATTGATTTATAATTTAAATATCTCTCGATAGCTTTTAATAGCTCTAAGCACAAGCCAAGCCTAGCATTAAATCAAAAATATAAAACAAACCGACATAAGAAAACTGTTACTCAGATTCTCATTTCCAGGATCTTATCCTATTGTACAAAACTTTTTCCAATTAGATGTAAAAGGTGTTCGTAATAGCAGTAGTAATTATCAAGCTGCAAAAGAAAGCATTTGCAGAACTACTTTGTAAGAAAGTTCCGTGATAGGAAACCAAATATCTATGATGATGTCATTAACAAACTGAAATTCTCGCATCTTTATTCTCGTTAAGGCATCTTCTGTAACGAGTAGTGCACAATTAAATGCTTCTTTTAAAAAGTGATAAGAAATAATTTTGTGCGATTCTTTTCCTTAAGGTGTAAATTCGAAAATTCAAAGAGTCTTATCTATTTAAGTTCTAAATTTTTAAACGTTTTTAATATCCCCGATGTGTTAGCACACTTTAAGTTACATTATGACTTTTTTAGCTGTTTTTCGTTTAGTGTTTACTGGCTTCCTAAATATGGAACCATAAAATTTAAAAACACATAAAGTATTCAACCAATAATGCTACAACAAGGTGCTATGAGTCCAATTGTCGTAAAATGTTGCCATCGGCGTCAGGAGAATTTTTAAATTACCGTTCCCATAGGATCAACACGACCCAGAAAAAAATAAATGTTGGTCCCATAGGATCTATGTGGCATTCAACGTGTTAAATGTGTAGGGAGAGTATTCCTTATTCTCATAACCTAACAGATCTAGACTGGAAAAGATTTTATACACGGTGTTTTCTTACATCTTTTAATTTAAATTAAAACAGATTTTTCGTAAAAAATAAAAAATCAAAATTTTATAATTCAAAAGAAGATGTCATATTTTTAAACTAAACATGAGTGAGGCAAAGAGAACATCTAACCAGAAATACAATTGAAGGGTAATGAGAAAGTGAGCACTAGCGAAACGTATCAGACACAACTGAGTTTAATATTATGATATTTAGTCTTTATGTTTTTTTATCTCGATCGATATTTCGTTTTACTACATATTACAAAACAATTTAGGAAAAAGTTCAATACTTCAATGAAGATGATAAATAGGATGACAGTATCTTTGTTTTTATGTAATAATCTGTGTGTTGTAATATAAATCTGTCTTTGGTGTTGGGCAACTTCTTTTACGCTATGTATCAAGGTACAAGTTTTTGGATACTTAAAGATAATTGTTTTTAAATCAACATGAAGTACATGGAAGACCAAACCGATTGCTTAGATCGATCGCTTGAAATTTTTATAAACCTTTATTATCTACCGATATCGTTCGATAAATGACACCAAAGAAACATTAATTCTGACATGACAATATGGCAGTTGGTCTTAGTGTATTGTCACTGTATCTTGGCGATGCTTGAAATTGCTTGGGCGCTTCATTCTCCATCGGTGCTAATGTTTGTTGTGATAGAGCGTTACTGTCGTTTACCTTAAACGAGTTTTAATGTGAGATATTGCACTATTCTGTTTCGCCTTTTAATAAAGGCTGAGAAGTCGAATCAAAAATTAGATTAGCTTAGGTATTGTTTTTCTTACTGAGTTTTAATGTCGAATCCATCCGGTGCAAGTTGAACCAGACTTTTACGTCAGTTTTTAAACTTACAGAAATGTATTGTGGTTGCCTACTATAATTCCACTACCTCTCCTGAACAATTTACTCGATTGGAATTGGTTGGTTCTTGCAATTATTCGGGCTCATTATTTGTTTGTCTGTAATATTACAATTCATTGTTTGTTATTTATCTATTTAGCGTCGGCATGTCGTTAGCAGTTACGTTGTTTACGCTTAAAGTTTGTCATTCTCGCTCAAAATAAACAGTTCTATCATTGGAATGTTTACTAAAAGTGGCAAAAGGCTCCAAGCTTCTAAGCTTGCAAGTTTTGCTCTGCTTTATTTAGCTACTTATACGATATTGTATTTAATCATTTAGAAGTTACAGTGTTTTGTGACGTCAACAATGATTTGGTAAAATGTTTTTGCTTTATGCTTTTTATTTATAGACGAAATAGTTGGATTACAGTTTTGCTCAAATGTCAAGTCTGTGTTCAGATTTAAGATTTAGCAGTTCTGGCATTTTTTGGCAGTGTTTATCATTTATTGAATCATGACTCTTCATAATTGTGTTAGCCGCTGCTACAACTGCTATTCAATTAATCACAACAGATAAAGAGAATCATTATGCCAAATATGTCTTCCAACACATCCCACCAATGAACAAGTGTCCTTAAAGATAAGGTTACCAAATAAGTAATCATTTTCCTCTTCACTGATGCAACATTTTCCTGGACCATGCGGTGCAGTACAACAATTTATTTTTCTTTTTTACAGTAGCAACTATTCTGCAGTTTATTATTTAATAAACCTTAACTTCTTCAGTGACGGAAAATATGCCAGTGCAGTGTACCAGATCCCAGCAAGTTGAAAACCTCGCACTCGGTGCTTGCCAATCACGTTGTCTTTGAATAATACAGTCTCCATCTATTACAAGCGTGGGTAACCAAGAGACAAAAGGTAAATTGGCCCTATGACGCATACTTAGAAAGATTTAATTAGGCCCAAATCAACCTTCTTATCAGATCAAGCAAAAAACCTCGATTTACTGACAGATTATGGATCGGACCCTTGCAAGATTTACATGAAACTTTTCTGAAGATTCCATATGCCTATTATGTCAATTACTATTCACAGGCCAAGACTTATTTCATTCGCACGCAACGGTTTGTTTTGCACAAAAATAATATCGGTAAGTTTCGTGTGAACGTCACAAGTCTCATAACGACATGCCTTGTACTACTAAAGGGTTTTCCAATAAGAGGTGTTATTTTGATATTCAAAGAAAAGTGCCATTTTTTAATATAAATGATCGGATGTTTATTTCATTATAAAGAGGAAGGTATGCCGTTAATAGTGGAAAATAACATCAGGCAAATGACCACCACGACCACGCTTACAGGACAATATCCTTTTCATGAGATTTTCCATAACCAAATCGCAAAGTGGCTGCCCTATGTCCTCGATAGCCTCACGAATTCCATCTTTGAGGTCTTGAATCGACGCTGGGCTGTTGGCGTAGACCTTCTCTTTCACGTGGCCCCAAAGAAAGAAGTCGCAAGGTGTTAAATCACAAGATCTCGGTGGCCAATTGTGATCACCTCTTCGAGAGATAACACGGTCCGGAAACTTTTTCCGTAAAAGATCAATGGTTTCGTTGCTTGTGTGGCACGTAGCGCCGTCTTGTTGAAAGTAAACGTTGTCCAGATCAATACCATCCAATTCCGGCCATAAAAAATCGTTAATCATCTCTCGATAGCGCAATCCAGTCACCGTAACTGTTGCTCCAGCCTCATTTTCGAAAAAGTAAGGTCCAATGACTCCGCCGGACCATAAACCGCACCAAACAGTCACACGTTGAGGATAGAGAGACTTTTCAACAATAACTCTTGGATTTTCTGAGCCCCAGATCCGACAATTTTGCTTGTTGACGGAGCCACCGAGGTGGAAATGGGCCTCATCACTCAAGATGATTTTTCGATGGAATTCTGGATCATTTTCATGCATTTCAACGACCCAATCAGCAAAGACACGACGTTGTTGATGATCGGCCGGCTTGAGTTCTTGTGTTAACTGGACTTTATAAGCCTTAAGACCCAAATCTTTATGCAAAATACGGTGTAATGACGTTTGTGGAATGGCTAATTCCAAAGAACGACGAGGAATGGACAAACCTGGGTTTTCTTTAACACTTTCGGCTACAACAGCAATATTCTCGGCTGTTCTTGAGCGACGTGCACGGGTTTTATTCTTCACATCACTAACTTGTCCCAAGAGCTCGAATTTTTTCACCAATTTCTGTATTGCGGTCCGACAAGGTGCTTCACGGTGACCCAAAAATGTTCGAGTTTTACGAACCGTCTCTGCCAAATTTTCACCATTTTTATAGTGAATTTTAATAATTTCAATGCGTTGTTGAAGCGTGTATCGTTCCATATTTATTAATGGCGTAGTTTCTACTTGTCAAATGTCAAAAAGTGATAGCTTCAAAAGTGACATCTACCGAAATAGCGGGCTATTCAAAATAACACCTCTTATTGGAAAACACTTTACTATTGCAGGAAGCTTACACGACTCTGTTACCAGCAATTACACTATGGTAATACACAATAAAGCTTGTCATTGTTAAACAAAAAGCAGAATTGCAGTAATAATGATTTCAAGTTTGCTTCAATATTTTTTGAGTTCAATTGTTCAAGTAAAAACAAGTTGATAGTTATTGAAGAAAAACACAATCATTGCAACGTCTATTGGAAAACCAATCAGAAAGATACAGAAAGTCATAAAGTCGTCATACCTGGAGATCTACCATCATCTTGCTTGTGTCATATTTACCAAAGTTAGAGTTTAATCTAGAAAACTAGTTTACCGATACATATTTATTTTTAAAATTCTTGTTATCGGTTTGCTAAGTGCCGATTTAGGCCGTATCGAACTTTGTTGCCCTCTCTTGAGTCTAGTTGTTAAATGGTTCGTTTAACATAACTGTTCATGGATATTATGAACTTTAAGTTCCGTCCCTGACTCTCATAACTGTGTTAGCCGCTGCTACATCTGGTATCCAAATAATTATAACAGATAAAGAGATGAGTAATTACATTAAATCTCTGTCTTCCAATTCTTTTATCGTAACAATGAACAAGTTGTAGTTGTTTTTTCTAACGCATGCTTTTATTTTTCTATTTTCTGATACAATGCAGTTTTCTGAACCATACAGTGTGGACAACGGCTTACCTTTCTAAGTTAATAATATTAAACTCATGCCAATAATTTTTAGCAGTGTTTATCAGGTACTGAACCACGTCCTTTCATAACTGTGTCAGTTGCTGCTACACTTGCTTCCCCAATCATGACAACAGATAAAGAGAATTATTAACGTTAAAGTTGCTTCTTCAAACTTTTGTATCGTAATAATAAACTTGAGTTTAATCTTAAATTTCTATTTTCTCTCCAATACATGGTTTTAATTTTCTTTTCTCTGATGCAATGCATCTTTCTGAATTATACAGTCAAGGGGGCAATGACTTATTTTTCTGAGTAACACTTGTTAATAATAATAATAATAATAATAAGCTCGCGGCAACAACTTGGTTGTGGTGTTTATCGTTTAGTAAACCTCGATCTCTCATAATTGCGTTAGCCGCTGCTACACCCAGTATCGAAGTAATTACAGTAGATTAAATTATTACGTTAAATTCTCGTATCGATCGTGACAATAAACATCTGTTTAATTTTAAAAGTTCTTTTTCTCTAACGTGTTTTTTCCCTTTTTCTTCTGTAATAAAAATAGACTCAAGATAAAAAAATGTTGTTGTTCAGGCATTCTTCCACAAATAGAAGAAATAAAAAGTTAGGTACTCACTAGAAGTAAGAAAAACAAGATATGCTACTTTCAAACTTTATCTACGAAAACCTAATTTTCATTTTTTCAATATTATAACAGTTCCTCTTGTCATCTTCTCATTTGCTGATGTTGAATTCCAATGTTATAGAGCCAAAGTTAAGGTAGCCTATGTTATGTACCGATGTTTATAATAATAAATAAAAGTATAAAATAATTAACGTTATTGATTAAAACTTTATAAACAGGTTAACAAGAATAAGCAAGCTGTGACAACTGTCGAGGAACCATAAGGAAACTGAACTGATGATGAGAATAGTGACAAGCTTTTTATATTACTAGTGCATGCAAAAAGCGGGGTTCTGTAGTGTATGTAGAAAAAGATAATAAAGATGTTCTAAAAATTTCCAACAGACGTTTTGTGGTAGATCCTTTAAGAGGAATTAGACAAAAGCAACATTCTTTACCTTCACAATATTTGTCCAAAGAAAGAATACAAGTAGTTTAAAATGAATTACTTCATCGTCAAAAGCAATATTCTTTTCTAAAAAAATTTATAATGTGCAAACGTTTAAAATGTTTTCATAGAAATATTAAAGTCAAATCTTTCGCTGTATGTTAGTTTTGTCTGAATCTTTTATCAAACAAAAAATGTAATAGCAAATTGTGTATTTGCTGATGAAAGCTTCTTTTACTGAAAAAAAGAGTAAAGTAAAAAAAAAGTAAAATGAAAAAAGCGTTGAAAGCAAAATGAAACTTCAGAAAAGCTCAAGTCTGTAGTCTGTAGCTTGTGAAAACTCATCAGATACCAAATAATATTGAGTTACTGGTTTTTCTGAAATTAAAGTTTTTTTTTCATAAAGAAGTTGGGTTTCAAATTCAGTTTATCTGTATAATGTTCGTTCCATTTTTAGTGATTGCGATTGTACATAGTAAATCGAAAAACCCGATAATTATCAAATTTCCTTTGAAAGTTTAATAAGAAGTACATTAAATCTGAGGAAGGGGAGAGTGAAGGTTACCTAATGGTGTAAACATGTTAATAGCGTATTCTTTAAATGTCAGATATTTTAGTTTAGCTCAAAGCTTTAATTCTAACAGAATTTGATACTTGATGAAAAAAAGTTTCCCAAAATCATTTTATTAATTTAAGTGTAGTTTCGCTTTATTTCTCATTTTCAAGCATTGTTGGGAAATTTTCGTAAATTATTTGTTACATTGTAATCTCAATATCCTGTAACAGAGCCATTATAAATAGAAGCCAGTAACTTAATTATAATATTCCCACAAATGCCTGCTAGGTTTTTATAAATAATTAAATACTTACAACAAGAATGAAGAGAAACATGAAATTTCTAAATTAAATAGTCAGTTCGCCGGCGTGCCTAATATAATTTTCAAATTCTCTTCCTTTTGCTCAAAAGGTACTTTGATGTCAATTTTAGATAAATTATTTAATCTCACAACTATGTGCTTGAAAAGCGTCATCTCGTTTATTATAATTTTAATTTAACTTTGTATCTTGTCACAGTTTCAAAGATGTTTGAAACTTTGTATATTTATCTCCCATTTAAACCTTTTAGATTTTGTTGAATTTAACATTTTTCTCATCAGCATATCAAGAATTTTCCATTTGGTACTCGGATGAGTCGGGTTATCAACTTCCCCCACAAAAGCAGAAAACGAACTTCCGGAAATACCAGTGTCCGGTTGACGCAAGATAAAATGACCGAATAAAGCCTTTTTTCTATTTTGGTGTTTATATCTAGAATCAAATATAGAATACCGACCACGAAATGAAGGTTTACAGGTTTTGTTCTACATTATTGTTATCAGAAGTGTTCTAGATTTTCATTTTGTTTTGTTCTTCAGAAATACAAGAGCTATAAAACTTTTTGGAGAAGCATAAATTGTTTTTATTAAATTTTATCTTTCTGGCAAAGAAAAAAAGATTACTAGATTTTTTCTTTTAATTTAAATCTCATCGAAAAGTTTTAAAGTATTACAGAAACTTGTATTATAAAAAAAAGGAAAGAATGAAGATGAAACGAGTACTAAATTAATTACGCCCAGTAAACTTCTAAAAGTATTTTTTATCAACCATAGTTAAAATACCAAGCAAAAAAGATTGCCGATTAATTAGACACTAATTGATTTTTTTTATAACATTATCCTATCAACTTGACGATTTTATTTAAGACTTTAAACTTCTTCTGTTTTATTAGAAAGACTAAAAACAGATTTCATAATACTCACTTACAGTTTAGACCTTTGAAAACAATTTCTTTTTCCTTCAAGAAAATTGATATTTTATTCTTAAACCAAATAGAATTTAAAGGTCTCATTTGAAGAACTTTTGGGAGTGAAACTAGTTAGCGTTCAGGACCGCGTTTGGGGAATTTAAGACATTGAATAAGATTGACTGTTACTTTTGATTGTCCTTTTACCATTAAGTACTATTATAAGAATCCCGGAAGTTTAAATCAGAATAGTTAGAGAAAAAATCAAGAACTTACTTTACTAAAAAATGTTAAGCTGAAAATCTGAATTCCTTATTTATTCGTTGAAGGCAAAGGGAATTTTCACAAAAATATAAAATGTTATGCAGTTACTATAAAATCTTTTTACATTACTATTACATAGTTTTAAGGAAAAAATACAGCGAAACTAAATTACTGGTAACCGGATATTTTATAACGCTTTTACGTGGTTAATTAAACGTTTGTCTATGTATAACAATTAGTTTTTTTTTTAACTATGGATTATTTATGTTGGTTTGGTTTAGATTTACTAAATTTGATCTTGCTATACTATTAGTAATATAATTATTCAAACTGTAATTTTATTTAGGTATCTCAAATGTTATACGAAATACATCCACAACCAAGACCACTGCCCTGTATTAGCTACGTTGTTATTCAGGGTATATTACATAAGTTCACCATTTTAGCTCCGGTCGCGGTAAATGGTTTCGTAGCTCCCTCATTGCTGAAACGTTGAAAACTTACGAAACGCCAGAATTCTGAAAAACTGACCAAATCTGAGTTACCGGAACAACCGTTGAATCTATTTGGTTAAAGTGGTTTGTGTGATACATCAATATTGCAAGTTGTAGGTTATATCCTTGAATTTTAATTCGCATGACGTAATCACAATAGTGTTCCGATATTAAGATAAATTTACAGGCAATCGTCACGGAACCGAATCTACGACTGTCAAATCTTAGCGGCCAATACACATTCGAGAAACTCCTGGATCAACCCTTGTCACTTAGATTTTCCGTGGTTTTCTTTAGTGGTGTAAGTAAATACCAGAACAGCAATTCAGGTAATTGAAGTCTGATTAACGACATCATCAAACTTATTTAAATGTTTAATCTTTTTCAGTGCATTTTATAGAGGTCTCAAGGTTTTTTATGTTTCTTAAACCGTATGGGACTGACAAAACACACTGATGCACATGTTGAGTTGTTCAGGCTTTGGAAAAATAATACAAACGCTGTTAATTTTGTAGTCTATTACCTTAAAATTTGAGTTAATCAATACTATTACCCCTCTTTCGACTTTTCCTTCTTGTTTATATTATTGTAAAATTTAGTACGACATACCAAAATATTTACTTGCAGTGCTCTACCAAACGCACTTGTGGAGGATTATACAACGTATAAAAACTTGTTGAAGTCGACCAGTAGTAAGATTCTAAGAAACCCATTTACAAGAGACAACATTATACAGGGTGTTAGTAAGCTTTAGGCATTAATTTTAATGGTTGATTCTACATCACTAATAGTATCGATTGCGATATACGTGAACTTTCTAGATTGAAAACTAAAAACTGACCTACTACACCATAAAGAAAAGCATTTGTTTGAGTGCTGCTGTCTAATTGCAATGACGTATAAACAAACACTCCACAGTTCTGGATATAGCAAAAACGAGATAGGCGAACTCTACCTTTCGGCGCCTGTGGTAAAGGTCAACTTTGTTATTTAAAAATTGAGATAACTACCATGCTTTTCAATTGCACACCAACAATAAAGGCTCACAACAAACTAAAATTAATAACTTTATAACAATAATCACTAAAATAAATACACAAACTAAAAATAACAATAATAATCAGTACAAACTAGATCTAAATACCAAAAATAACGTATTTTCTCATTTTAATTTAAAAACTGAAACATGCAGTTTTCACATTCCAACGCGATAGTACAATCACCTTTGACTCGTTTTCACTTGCTGTACTTTAAAAGGGTGAGAACACTCAATAATGTACCATTATCTCACCTTAAGGAAATAATTCGTCATCTGTGCCCTTGTTATTATTATTTTAGTCCTTTATTGTTGCACCGTGCCCTTAAAACTCCTTATTTTAACATCAGCAGAATTTGTTTTATGGATAATAACTGACCTGTACGTGTATACCAGTGATGCCAAACCATTTTAATTTCAAAACATGTCCTTGTGAGTTTACTATGCGTTTTGGACCCATCATTGTTTAAGCAATTCTCTCTCTTTTTCCATGTTCTTCCTACCAGTTAAATTAATGCCAGTAATTTACTAACACGCTGTCTAGTTTAGTACAGTTTAATAGTGTTTTTTACAATTGTAATACTATTAAGCGATATTAATAGATATGTCATCTCGTGACACTCTCTCCCTCTTAAACAGTAAGGATAACTATCTTGTAGCTGGAAGAGTGTGAGAGGATCGACCAAATGTCTCCATGCATAGTCTGTTCATTGAAATTACAATTATTGACATTGAGCACATCATACAGTGAAAGCTCCCTTGAGCGGACATCCATGATCACCAAGTTTCTGTCTGTATAAGGTAGATGTCTGCTAAAATAAAAGTTATTTTTTTGTGAGATTTATGTTGGTTACCTCATTAATGTTCGTTAAAGAGGAGATGTCCGTTAAGAGAGTTTTCACTGTAATTTGTAACTAAAAATGTGTAATTTCATACAGAACAAAAATTATTTCTTTAAGTAGAAGCTAAAAAGTAGAAGTAATAGGATGATTATTAATGAACTAGAATGACAAGTACTGATACCAACTCACCCAATTATAATTAAATGAGCCAGAATTAAAAGGAATTAAACATATTTTTTCACATTTTGACTTTTTATATTTTCTTATAATTCTGATGCTAACGCATCAATTGATAATAAGAGAGATTGCCTTCAAACACTTTTTCTACCTAAAAATCGTATATGATAAAATCCATAGGCACGCGGTCGGGTATAAAAGCGTTAGAAACGTTCGAGGAGACCAATCACTTTTTAAATTAATTTAGTCAGAATTAAAGGAAACTAACTCCATAACATGTTTTCTCAAGTTTTCCCAATCGGAATAGTTTTTCTGTCCATTTCTTTATCGTTAAACATGACTGTTGTTTAGCAAAATACCTTAATATAAAAAAGTTTCAGTTTATACTAAAAACAAAATTCTAAATCGTTTGTTTTTGTTTCCTGAACATTTAGCATTTGTGGAATTATTTCCTTTCAATTCTGACTCATTTAGTTAAACCAGAACTGAACGCGTTGTTTTATTTCTGCTTGTCCAGCTTGCGTTTTGGAATTGCTGTTTTGGCATTGAATTTATTGTATTATCTATTTACGTAGTGCAGAATAAAGGCGTAGGACACAACGACTGGGAACACAGAACTAAACAATATCTTGCAACTTTTATGTCTTTTTAATTTTATTTTCTAATCTTTACTAAAAATAAATAGGAACTGAGTAATAGAATTAATTGCTTCTAAGACGTTGGAGGGGGTGGCAAGCTTTAGGTTTGCTTAGAAGGGGAGTTGGCTTTTTACTAAGCAAACAATGTAAGTTTCTTACATTCCTTTTAATACAAAGTTATTATTTACTCTTTTACATTTTATGTTTGTATTGTTTTTAAAACATTCTTTTCTATAGTAGGAGGTTGGTAAGAACATAGCGTAGTTCATCGAGTTCACGCATGTTAACCAAGTGGTTCTGGTTGCATCCCTGACGGCAGAGGCGTTAATTGTTATTAATATAATAATAATTAATAGATTAAGTATAATTTCTATCTACCATTATAGTTGATCCGTATGATTATTATTATTTATTACACAATTAAGTAACTAAGTAGATATTTCTACGTGAATTCCACGTAACTTTTATTACGTATCCACGTAAAATCTATGTGGAAAAAATACGTGTTTGAAACGTGGCATTTATACGTAAATTTCACATAAAAGTTACGTATTATCTTTACGTCTCAGTAAGTAAAAACTAACCAAGGTGGCAACACGTTTCTTTGTTTGCTGAGATCAGCTTCCAACTTAACAAATCAAAAGCATGGGCAACTCTCATCAGAAAACAACGTGAATGTAATTATCTATGTGTTTCACGATTTTTTTTGCATAAGGGCTGGCTATGGAGATTTGACATTCTCAGCCTGTATATAATCTTGCCAGTTTATTTTGTGTTAATTTTTACACTTAGGTTAGAAATGGCAGCGTTGCCATGAGTGGTATTTAAGACAATATTTTTTGTTAATATTTGTTTTGTAAGAGATACTTTTAGCAACGTGTTATACCGTGTTTACGCAGAAATTGTACAACTTGAACATATTTTGTTTTTATTTGCATCTATTTAACTAAAATCGTATCAGTTACGAATTTATTCTCTGTAGTTTTTTCCCGAATTTATATAGATTCCTCCTACATCTATTATTCTTTATAATGCAGGATAAGTCTTTTTAGCTTTTTTGATCAATTTCTGCAGAATCTGTCTGAAACTCTTTAAGTATTCTTCCGTTTGAGTTTGTTCGTTGATCTTTCTTGTGAACTATTGCTAGAATACTCCTCCGGTATCAAGGATGAATTCACGAACATTTCACGCTTACCGTCTAGTAAAACCAGCGACGTAGTTGAGCTGCAGGCCTTAATTTTGAATGACACCATACTGATTATTCTCACTACGGGTTTCCCAGATTTTTCTTAATGTGTAGGTGAATACCGGACCGTAATTACGGATTTAATTATAATATAACTCTTACGCCATCCTTATCTTTGCATTTTCCAGGTTTGGCGTCCGTCCTTGGGCGCAATGACTTTGGAGGCAGAGATGTCAGGTCAATATTTTATACAGGGTGATTCCGAAATAAAGGGTATCCTTTTAATAGGTGATAAGTGAGGCTAAAAGAACACAAAAAATGAAAAAGCGAAATGGCTCCGTGAAAGTTGAAAATTTTGACAATTTTTCTAAATATTAAAAACTGAAGCCGTCTCTGGTTAGAAAAAGAAAAGTGTTTCTTGTATTGTAGCCTTAAAAAGTGAAAGTTAAGGAGATTTACGGTGTTTTTAAACCCTTGTAGTGCAAGAACGAAAATTTACCAGACATGCCTATTTTCTTGGAACTAATAGTGCAGCTGTAGTAGCACATTTTACAACTTTCCCTTCCTAAATCTGAAGTATGTTTAACATGCAGGGTTGTTGAAATTCATTAAAACAGTAAAAAAATAATAACAAAATTTATGTTACAAACAATTAGACTCCAGTCTCACAAGCAACATTTTAATCCTTTATTATTATTTAGTCACATGAATAGGAAACATTTGAAATGGCAATGGATTACTCATACTACTTGAATGAAACATGCGTATGGAAGGTACTACTAACTATCACCTCTGTATTTAATTCAATTTAATAAATTCAACCAATTTTTATTTATGTAGCATAATGCTTATTGAAGTTTTTGGTTTTTCGGAAGTTTACAGAAAAAAATCACCAACAGTAAAATTTTAATATTTTTCCGTTTGCAGATTAAAAAGTAAAAGTTCCGACTGGTTATATTTATGGCATTGTAGAAACCAGATAAACTATTATACCCTTCACATAAATAGCAAGAACTACCTGCCAATGACAAGGACAGTCAGTCAACCCCTATCGATTTTTGCTTAAGTAAAGGTATGAGAGCAGGACCGGCTTGGCTTAGCGATTAAGCTTCAATGGCATTTTTCTCGGAAACTATGCAATTTCTACCTACCGTTTTTTATCGCAAATGTATGTACTATCACACTGCTATCCACCTTTAAGAGGATACCCTTTATTTCGGAATCACCCTGTATACAGTATACAATTAATAATTGGAAATACTTTAACTGTAGTATCCTGAGTTCAAAATATTACGATTTAACCCAAATCACTTAGATACAATGTGGCTCCTTACTTAGTTACAGGGAGTTTTATTTACAAATTTAAAAACTATTTGTACCCAGTACTTTAAAACTATTTGACGTATCCTTGTCATACTTGGCAGGAAGTGTAGATACTGTACACCCTACTACATTATGTTAATTAAACCTTTTTTGGCTACTACCAGAGGCGTACGATAGAGGTAAGTGAATGGTTGACCCTTCCCAAATTCTACGCCACTGCCGGAATTGCCATTTTAGCACAATCTTTCGATGCTCCAATACTTTCTACGTAAATAACATATTCTTCATTCATAGCGAATAGTCATTATTTTTCGAGATATTTAAAGTTAAAAATGAAGCGACACAGTTATTTGATTTTAATGTGTATTAATTAATTCGGTGTTTTTGGGTCATAGGATTGCATTTATTACGCAAATGAAGCTTTAATCCCTATTAGCAACAAAAGATAATGTTATTTATTAAAATTTCTTGAAACGAATAGTTTTTAAATTTTTAAATAAAACACCCTGTAACTCAGTAAGGAGCCACATTTTATCGAAGTGATTTGGGTTAAATCTTAATGTTTTGAGCTCAGGATTCTACAGTTAAAATATTTCCAATTATTAATGAAACACCCTGTATAAATTTAACTTTGCAAGGTTTACACAAATAACTAGAAACCTTAGTCAAACTGAAGTTCAGATTCAGCTTTGATAATAAAACCGTATACTTGCGGTATTTAGCAGTGTTTTGCGAATAAACAGTTTTCTTATTAAAAAAAATCAACTTGAACTTTTAAGTTTAAATGCTGTATAAATATAAAAGTATTTGTAGGCTATTAGCGCCAGCAACATATTTGATTTAGTATGTATCGCTTATATATATAGCTAAGAATAGAAGATCTCATTCGATTTTGAAAGTAAGTAGTTCTATTTGTATGCTTCCTATGTTTAGTTTATTTTGAACCAATGGGTTTATTTTTCAAATCCGACGTGTGGTATCAAAGAATTTTTGATTAAGATATAAAGGAGAACGAGAGGGTCAAACTTGCAAGAAATGATAACTTGTAAATCATGAGATCACTAGGTATATCTCATAAATGTACAGATAAGTACACTATTTTATTTTTAATTTAATCACAAGCACCAGATTAATTAAAATATAGGTAACACGAACAATTTTAAAATCGTCGTCAATCATATAAACCAGATGTAGCTTCGTATTTAAAAGTTTTGGCTCTATTAACCAAGTGGTCATCAAATTAGTTTGTAGTAATATTAGTTATTCATTTTATTATTACATTTTCTATCATTCCGAGCCCGGACAGATTTAATGATAACAAAATAAATTTTTAACATTAGTAGGATTGAAGAACGGGTTGAATAAGAAAAAATAAATTTTAAAACCAGCACGGAAATACTTGATATTATAAAATTATATGTACTCCTACAAGCTGGCGATCTATATTGATACGAAGTGAAAATATCACAAGTGAGTGAAGACACTTTCGATCTTAAGTTCATTTTCCTATCTAACATTTAGTTTTTCAAATTCATAATGCTAAACAGGTCAATCCAATAAAAAATGTATTAAAAGTCTAAAAAGATTTCTCATTAAATCTTTCTGGAATTGAGTTCATAACTGACAGTTACATTCATTGCATCCACATAAGTTTCTAGAGAGGTACCAATTAGAACTTGCAGCGGCACTCAGTTTGTCTAGTACATGTCAAACTGCCGACATTGCAGAAGAATGTTTTAATGTCTATCCCTTTTTTAATATATTCTTAGGTTTTGCCAATCTTTCCTACGACTTTATTTGCAGGTAATACGAGGGTGGTCTGAAAAGTTTCTGACCTAACAAAGATACAAGACATTTTTTCTGAAAATTTTTTTTATTT
>VTPC01002279.1:0-11722 GCA_011009095.1 Ignelater luminosus
AGTTTATCCAAAGACTTGCTTTTGCCAAGAAGTACATGGGTCCCAGTTTGAATACTTAAATTTGATAGTTAGATTTTTAAAATTTTTTAATTTGATAGTTACTAATTGCTGTTTTGTGTAGTTGATATTTAAAACTGTTTACTTGGCTTCGTTTGTTCTTTATTGTATGTTTTTCTATTTGGAATAAATCAGCTTGACATAATTGTACGCTTCCCGTACACAGAAGTTTCAAAAGAATCAGAATCTATGCTTCATTGAAAAATAAGGTTGACGTATTCGAAAATTTTGGTTCTCAGATACATAGAAAATTTTTTATTTAAAGTGTTCCACAGCCGGCGTTTGCACTCTGTAATTGGAGTGTTCAAACGAAACAACAGCTAAACAAAACACATCCAGAAAGATAAATTGGGCGCGGTGGTTTAGTAGCGTGGCTTTTAAAAAGCCTTATTTTATTGTACTTCTTTCTTATAGGGTATCCTGAAGATTCTAGTTCACGAAGAACAAATCCAAGCAGAACAAGAATAGTAATATGTTGCAAAATATGGGAGCAGCTGTATCTGGCTGCATTAGAAAATGCCAAGAAGTTAATGGGGCTTGCATTGAAAATTTATTATAACATTATTTTTTCTAACATAATAGAATAAAACCATATTTCAAAATAGCTTATGACCTTTAATTGTAAACGTCTAAAATGACATGAAAAAGATGCAAGAAGATATCTTCCGGTGCTAAGTTTCTCGTCTTTGTTTTGCATTGCATTACATTGCAAGAATACATGAAGCAAAGCAAGTTTTAATTTTTGTATTTTGTGCATATTGTAATGAAAATATCAAACATGTTTTACTTAAAGCTTACCTTAAGAAAACTGAAATTACATTATGCAGTGGTTTCTTAAAGGCTTACTGCTATCATAAAATTTACTAGTACAATGCCTGCTCAGAATAAAATGAATTAAACTGAAATTAATATCAATAAATAATTTTATTGCTATGAAAACCATCAGCTTTGCAAACAGCACTGTTAGCGAAATCTAGTTCGAATTTAACCATACAGTGTTGTCAAATTTAAAGATTTTTAATTAGCAATATTTCAAAAACTATGCATTTATGGCACAAAATGTATTGAACTTTTTGATTGAAATTTTGATGTAAATTCACGTAGTGTGCGTATTATGTATACATAGTGCAATAAATTTTAAGTGGATTAGTTAGGTATTTAATGATCTTCGCGGGCACATCTACTAAAACTTGAAATGTTAAACAGAGTATCTACAACAGATTGTAAAGACCTTTGAGGACGCTCTGCCCCGGAATGTCTCATAGTTCATAACGATCGTTGCCTAGGACCCGCTCCAACATATAAGGCCTCTTGAAACGTGGTAACAGCTTTCTTGAAGTTCCGGTCACCGCCACTTCTGGTCGAATCATTACTAGGTCCCCCTCGTAATATTTAGTTGGCGGCTTTCTTTTCTGATCAAATATCACCTTGCCTTTCTGCTGCTATTTTTGAATTTTTTAAAGTGCTTCTTGCCTCATTTTCTCTAAATCCTTTGGTAACTGTAAATTTTGGAGCGTCATCACCAAATTGTTTCCCGAAAATTGATCCAACTGCTCATCGACCACGGGTATCGACTTGTGTTCTTTTCGTGTCATTGCATTAATTCGTCGATAATCGATACAGTCTTTTACTACCGTCTTTTCTTGGCAAGTGCAAGACTCGCGCATTCGGATATAAATTCTCGGATCACTCCCGTGTCTAGGAGTTCGCTCACTAATTGTTTCACTACTTTGCATTTTGCATAAGGTAGTCAATACAGTCGATATCGCACAATGTCCTTGCTAGTCAATTCAATCTTTGCTTATATTAGGTCGGTAGACCCTAAACCTTTTAACTTGCTGGAAAAACCGCTTGATAATTATTCATCAATTGAATCAACTCCTTTTCTTCCCTTTCCGTTAACCTCACTCCAACGCTAATATCTTCTCGTTGAACACTTTCAACTTGCTCTATTTTCTGAACCCTTTCAATAACTAACTGATCAGCTGCTTTTATCGCGCGCACACCTGGTTGTTCTAACACCGATAATCATCACATCTGTTTGCACTTTGTTCGGTACAATTAAAACTTTTACTTCAATCTTTCTTGCCCACCTTCTCTCATGGTAACCATGTCGTTTCCTAAATCAATGAATGCCGTATCCATATATTTCCACGGTTTGGTAATATTCATCTTTGTTTCCTCTAGCTCTTATTTTTGAATTTTGGGCATTGGTTCAGATAAATCTGTCTCACTTATTTCGGTCTTTTTAGTTTTGCTTTGGATAGACTTAACATCATTTATGTTACACAGTTCTATTTTTTTTACACTTTGTGACTTTGAGGTGATCTTTCCTCGCTTTTGGATTCTACCCGTAGATCGCGCTTTCGGTTATTTTAGTACGGATGTTTGAAATTTTGGTTCCCTTCTAATACTACCGTAGACCTTCAATTTTTCTTCAAATTCCCGATTATACTTCTAGTCCCGTACAATAGAACTTTATTGCTAGCTTCATCCTCGATTCCATCGATTGGGTACTGAAATAGAGCTTTATCTTCTACGTTTCCTTTTCTAGTTAACTCTTTTATTGTAAAATAATACTCTTCACTCGTCTTATATTTACGCATTTTTCTTCGTGCCATTTGTTGGTGAAGGTCAGCACTGTTCACCTTGGTAGGAATTCTCTTTTCAGCTTCTTCTTGAGAGCCTTCCACGAAATTATACCTTTTTCTGAGTGAAATAATAATTTAGCGGTACTCTTGAGTAGTCGTTCCCCAAACATCAATTTTTGTTTTTCATTACAACCCATCAAGAGGGCCCTCTCTTTAAATTCGGTAATCCAATTTTCAATTGGGTAATCGTCTTCACCCCGGAAAACGCGTATTGTATCTTCAATATCTATGAATGTCAGTACTAAACTATAATACTGAGAATTTTTACGCAGCCCTCACTGAGACGGCTCACCTTCCTAAATACTCTGCGCCTGCGATTCGCATATACTCTTGCCGGTTTGTTTTCTTCTTTGTTTTAATCTTGCGTTACGTTACTTCTTAATTCTTCTTTTTTTGTTGTTTTGTGAATTACAGGCAACACTAATAACAATGAAAATGCATGCATATGTATGTTCAAACTTACAGTTTCTTCTTCTTTTCCTTTTTTTACGTGACGTCTTTTAGAACTTATTTACTTTTTGTTTATCGCGGCTTACATCATGTCGTTCGATGCCCATCCAGCTATTGGCTTCTAATAATTATTTTTCTTATCCCACCACTGCCAATTATGTAGTAAGACATTCACACTAACTTTTAAAAAATGGCAATTTAATTGAATAAAAAGATACATAACATCTCAAACTTATAAACATAATACTAGAGCATGCTGTAACGAAGTTACTTAACTGACGCTGGACCGTTTGAAAATTAAGGACAATAAGTGTTAATTTGATTACATTTTTATTATTTTATGTTTTATTTTCGATATACCGTTATGAATGAATACACACGCCGGCCGGCCGATAAGCATGTAGCAATACTGCTACATTAAAATATTTAATAGGTGAGTTTTTTAAATTATTTTCCATGTACCATTAATAATTTAGTATTTGTTAGGATACTAAAAATGTGAGATTTATTTTAAGGAAACTTCCATTTCATTTCCGTCCGTTTTATAACCGCCATGCGACATTCTAATATGAAACCCATAGTTTTATTAATTATAATTAAGTTATAATATTATTATTTGTTTTATTAGTGGGGCAAACCGCTAGTATATCCCCCCACTCTCTAGCGTGGGGAGAACCGAATGGGTAAACATTCGAATGCCTGACTATCAAAAGGGTTTTCTTCTGCCACAACATTCCACGACCGCGGAACAGGTCCGTCACATTGGCACAATTCGCCGACGACCCGCGCTTTGGGCAACTTCGCCCTCTTCTGCTGTTGCCTCTAGGGATCTGTCGCGCGACCTTGTCTGTCTAGAATCGTGGCTCCAGCGGTTGAGAATCAAACCCAACCCCAACAAGACCCAAGCGATTCTGTTCAGATACGCTAACAGTTCTAAGACACCGAGGCTTTCGAATAACAACGTTCACCACCAATTGTAGGGCAGCCGTCTCCGGCTGTCTCCCACAGTCACGTACTTGGGCATCAGGTTTTCGAAGACCCTTTCCTGGGCCGAGAAAAGCAAAAGATGCTGCGACATCGTCCAACAACGCAGCTCTCTTTTATCCGTTCTTGGCGGCGGCATCCGCGGATGCCACCGGCACACCCTCGTCCACACATACAAAACCTTGGTTCGTCCTGTTCTGAATTACCGTTTCATCTGTCTCGGAACTGCCGCGCCCTGATTCGTGAAATCGCTCCCTAGAAAGGAGAGGGCCGTGTGTCGGAGGTTACTTCGACTGGATCGGTTCCATCCCTTCGGGGAGGTTTGCGAGCTAGCCGGAATATCTTCGATAGACGTCAGACTCGACCTTCTGCAAGGCGGCTTTGTGAAGAGGGCCATCGAGCAAAACCGAACCGCCGCTCTCGACACCCTGAGAACTCTACTCGTGCACATTCCCAGGAAACCCGAGAGAAAGCTCAAGCACCCTTCAGCCCTTCTCTTCGCCCAAGCCCCGGAGCTCCCCAACAACCTCCAAGACCTATTGGAGAACACGTCTTTGGCCGTCAGATAAATCTATAACACACCCGATGCTCGGGACACCTTTCATCAAACCTCCAAACTTTACAACCCTCCAATCCCCGCCGTAACTCTGCTTTCTGTTACAGCCACCAACAAGAACCAGGAGGCCTACAACAAGCTGAAGGCCCGGTAGACGGGCGCTTCCGCACGAGGTGGGTTGCGGTGCCCTTATAGAACGAGGGACGCGCTCCCTGCGGCTGCCCTCACGCCTGCGGCGACGGTGATGCCGAGGGAGAGCTGGAGACCGGACCGACGACGGAGCCGACGCGCCAAACCTCCACACTTCGTCCCTATACGGGTCAGACACGTTTTATTCGAAAAGTTTCCAGCTCGCTGGGCGCGCGTGTGCAGCAGGGTGTACATCCAAACCATCAAAATTCTATCTGGGCCGAAAAGGTGTAATTCCTACAGTGATCTCTGCTGCTCCGCAGCAGCAGCAATAATTATGATTTGTTGTTGTTTATCAAAAGGCAGTTATGATTACAGTGCAACAGCTTGGACTGGTAAATTAGTAGCCAACAGCTCCACTCGCTGCCTAGTGAGTATCCTGGGGATACTGAATGCCCAGAGCCGCTATACAGTGTCAGGGTGCTCTGTTCTATTCGCCAGCATCCTACCTTCATCCTGTCCACCACTCCAGCTGGCTTCTTACCGTCCTATTTATATTCTTCATCCGATCCGTTTCAAACTTACGACTTTATTGCCGGTGTGGCAACGCATCGTCGATTTAGCCTAAGTATTGTTATCCCAGCATCTGTGAGGCGGTTGACCCGAAACATCGTCGCTGTATAGCTGCGTTTCTGGTTTCCTTTATCACCCTAGACCCTGTAGGGCACCTGACCCGACCGAAACTCTTTATATCGGACCCTAGTAAACCTTCACGCCAACCCTGCTTGCTGCACTGCCTGGGGTAGTAATTATAGTTTTACACACCTGCTTGTATATTTGTGCTTATTTGCTATTTCAATCGGCTCAATAGATTTTGTTTGAGAACTTGGTAATTTAATTATTGCATCGTAAGCCAGACAGATCTTTTATTTCAGCCATCGACCCCTGGAGTTACCGGGTCTCCATCGTAGCTGCCCGGTGAGCCCTCGTCTGACCGCCTTTAGGACGAGCTTGGGGAGTAAACTCCCTTATTAAATCTGGTGCCCGAGCACCCACAATGCAAATAATGCGCCTTTTCATCTTCTTAGTCCTTCTACACAGTATTCATTTCCGCAAGTCTTTTCCCATGCACATTCTAATTCATTTCGCCAAATTAGGCCATTAACTATAGTTATAGATCTTTCTTCGCCATACATTTGTTGGTATTTACAGTGCAAATAAGCTTTTTAAATAAAAATCTCCTATAAATTATAGTAACATTCTGTGTAATTACCTGATCTAGAGGTTGACAACGAGACGTTGTATTCGGTAGGAAAAAAGTTAAACGAATGTTTTTTAAATTTATGTAAGGGACATTGACTGGTTGCATTATCTAAAAACAGTAGCATCTTGCTTTTCTCACACTGCATCTTTCTGTCAATGTTTTTCAGCCATTCCGACATAATTTGCCTAGTAATTCAGCTTTTTTGTGAATTTTTAAAGCAACGGTGAGTTTTGTGTTTTCCGTTAACAGTTAGGGGTTTCTCGCCCATCATATTTGTGCAAAATAAAACAGTAATTTAGTCTTCTAAAGCTTTTCTGTCACTACACGTTTGCCCTTTCAAAGCAAATGATTTATTGAGTAACGCATGAAAAAAATCTGGGTTTCGTGTGGGTTAAAAATGTTTCTTGAGGAATAGGCCTCAATTAATTTTGGTTTTTTCTTTTATCTACTTTTTCTGATTTCGCAGATATTGTTTTAAAAGTTATGTTGTATCGTTTAAAAAAATGCTCAAGCCAATTATTAGAAGCTTTAAATTCTATGTTTAATTGCTTTCAGCTTCTATAGTTTTTGTTTGATAACTGCCCGTGGAAAACGGAATATGTTTATTTCTCACCGAAGTACTAACACTGGATACGCTTTTTAGTATGTACGAAAAGTTTATCTTACAAAACCAATCATAAACTATTTGGTCTGTGGCTAGCCCAGGTGTTTTTTGAAATTTACTTTTCCTTTCCCTGCCATTTTCTAAAAAAAACTTATACTAATGCTTTTTTTATTTTAAGATATCACCTATTGTGTTTTTGCACAGAACAGCAAAATGACCAAAACAAGGCAAATATCATCAAAGCGTCTAAAAGGGAAAAAAGGCTGTAATATATGATATCAAGGAAATATTGAACGGAAATAGTAACTATGTAAAAGCTAGGAAAATTATTAAATAAATAATAGTTGTTAATGAATAATTTTTTTATAAAGGGGTTATAACAGAAACCTAAGTTCAAAATACAAACTTAAATGATCACATAGAAAATAGGAGTCTCTTAACCTTTCTCTCCAAATACACCTTCAAGGTTTGACATCAGAATTTAGAGACACCCTCCACACCAATAAAAAAACTACAGCACATAAGTTCTGTTTATTTTGTTATTTTATATTGCAATGTAGAATTAGCTACCACGGGTACCTAATATATTCTACTAATAACACATTTTTAGCACTAGTTCTTGATTGACCTATAAGGTACAAGACGACATCTCTATTTTACCATACTTGACACTTATGCACTGGATTCATTTTTGAACCAACAGGACATCCAAAGTCTGTAGAAAAAAGTTCACTGTTACTAAGCGATCCCAAAATTCTAAAGTTGGGTGGTGCATGCACATTAGTTACAATTATCTGTTCTAAAGCTTCTGTTTTTATTTTTTTGCACCAAAAATTTGCTATCGATATCCAAAATAATTGTTTGGGGGAATATTTCAAATTTGGAAGACGTGATTCTTCGCCATTGACTTTCACCCATTCCTCATATGCCAAATAAGATTCCTTAACTCCTCCGTTATCAGCTATATTCTCTCCCAAAGTGGCCACACCATTAAGCTAGAACAAACATTTAATAATAGTAGGTAACATAAAAGAAATTCTGCCCGTTTATTACGTGTTTGTTAACTTCTGGGGCTGTATAATTCCCATATTGGTCAATAATGCACTGAGCTTTTTGATTGAAACTTCGTTTTGTATCTTCTGCCCACCAATTTCTCGCAGAACCGCGTTTGTCGTGTTGGCTACCTTCGTCATCAAATCCGTGTGTGATTTCATGACCAATTACGTAACCGATTGACCCATAATTCATGTAATTTGGTCTGTCAATGCTAAAGAAGGGACTTTGTAAAATACCAGCTGGAAGCTCTGTTAAACTAAGTAAGTAAAATTAAGAACTCCAACAACTACAATGAGACAACTTACCTAAACTATTTTCTAGTATATTGTAGTATGCATCTACAGAACCTATAAAACTACGATGAGACCAATCAGATCTATTATAAGGTCTCGGCAATTCTTCAAAGTCGACATCATCCAGAAAGTTTCTTACTGCCATGGCAAATTCCATAAAAGTATCTGCTGTAGAGTTTAGCTATAAAATTATAAGGATTGCATAATGTATAGTTTCCTAGTATGCAAAGCTATACCTTGGAATAATATTTGGTTAATTTTGTGTCATCAAGTAATTCTTGAGCATACGCAACATGTGCATTCATTACTTCTGCCTTTTCAATAGCTTCTCTTCTAGTTTTTTCATCCATCCAATCAACTCGTTTTAGCATTTCAATAAAAGTTTTTTTCAAACTTGCAACCAATTCTTCAGCGGCTTTCTTCGCATTTTCACTAAAATAGCGACGTACGTACAGACCTCCGGAAGCAAATTGTAATCTAGAATAAACAGAAATAACGTCATCAACAAAAAAATCGAACAACTTAATATGAACATACCTCTGACTAGCTATCTTTACGCATTTTCTCCACCTTGGTTTATGTTCACTAATACCATCTACTACTTTCGAATACTGCAATTCTCGATCTCTAAGTTCTTGTGTTAGGTATGTTACTAGGTCAATCAAAATCCTGTATAAGAGATAATTTGCTTGAACACTAAAAAAAATTTAATTTTGCTCAGATTTTATTAGTTGAAGAAGGAAGCGCTGTGGTTTTTTTACCGCTTCGGAGTTGCTTTTAACAACTTTTCCAACTTAACTAAATAATCTGGAACGGCTACATTCGTTACGGTAGACGGTGTTAATTCAAGGTTTGGATCGTTTGCTAAATTACCAAGATATTTTTGCCAGGGTATACTTGGAAATCTTTCTTGCATCTCTTCTATTGTCATTGGGTTTGTTAAGGCTGTTATATTACGACGATTTTCTTTTAATAGTCCCATCTAAATAATTAATTTGTAAATCGCATCAGAGTAGAGAGAATTAACTTACCTTAGCTAAATTGATTTCAAACTCTAAGGCATCCCTGATTTCCTTTTCTGCGGTTAATTTATCTGCGCCAAATATAACAGCTAGATCTACCAAATAGTCATAATAGGCTTGTACTATTTTGTTATCTAAACCTTTTACAAGATATTCTCTGTTCAATCCTAGGTATGATTGGTCAATCTACAACAAAATTCACATTGCATTTGTAAAATTGTAGAAAAGTAAACGTTTACCTTTATAATAAGCCTCGATGTGTTTAATACATTTACACCTACATACACATCAAACAGCTGATCGTAAGATAATCCCAATTTTCTAAATTTATACATGACATCTTTCCATTCAAATCCACTTTCATTCCATGTTATACCTTCTAAAACAGGCCAACCGTTTAATTTGTGTAAAAGATCGTTTACTGTCTTTAAACCATCTCGTTCTATTGCCTCTTTATTCATGCATAGTTTATAGAACTTTTTCAAGTCGCCGAATTGCTTTGATTCGTTAGGTGTTGAAGGTTCCTCCAAAATAATTCTAAGCTGTTCTTGAATCAAGTCTCTAATAATGTTGAAATAGGACAAGCTGCTTTTGTCGTTAGGTATTGTGGTACTTTTCACAAAACCGCCGCAAGCAAATTCATAGAAATCATCGCATGGGTTGACAGATTCGTCTAAATTGTTTTTAACCGCCTCCGCTGCTTTTATACAACCTGGCGTTGTACATACTTTTTCATTAGTGTTGAAGTATCTAAAACAATAAAAATATTTTCTTTTTTCAACTACTTTATTATTGTTAATTCTAAGAAAGGAAACAGCACTGAGGAACGTAACGTAATCCTAAAGAGTGAACTCAAGCTAGAATCAAAACGTTATGAAGATTCCCTCATATCCCTAGTCAGATTACTTTCTGTTGTTACCTTGTTAAGATATTTTGTAATTTCTATATCCCTTAACTTAAATTTTTAAATCCGACCTTGAAGTTATTCTCTTAGTTAAACATCGTTTCCAATTTGCTTTCTCACGCTTGAATAATGTGGACGTATTTCGTCTTTTGTATCGTATCTCTTTAATCTGTTATATTTAGGTTGGTTTTTCTAAATTATAACTATAAAACATTTTTTTAGTACATGCTCTCCAAAACCGGTACTTTGGAGACTGTTAACAATCCGCAAAATGCTGTTTTAGCGGCCTAGGACTTTTAAAGGTCCATAGCAACATCTTAGCGAATTATTTTTGTTTACTATTGTTTACCTACATCATCACGTACATAATAATGCCCACTAAAAAATTTTATTTTACAATAATTTCTTCATAAAACATTATTCTCTAATTAATTTAATACTAATTTGGAGTGCTTTTACTAGAAAATATTGTATGTAAGACATACACAAATTAAATTCTAGCGGACTCATTTAAACTACTATTTTGTGCTTTAGATACTGAAAAACAGTTTTGACACTTTTTTTATTTACCTAATTAAAATTTTCTCGTTTTTAGTTTTGAGAATTCTTCTGAAATCTCATTAAAACTTAGATTTCTTTGTTCCTGACCCTCTATTGACAATATTGCCAAACTATTAAGTCTATCTTGACTCATCGTTGATCTAAGATAAGTTTTTAAAAGCTTTAGTCCAGAAAATGTTCTCTCCCCCGTAGCAACAGTCACCGGTATACTTAATACTTTTTTATTAACAAAGAATACAACGCCAAATTGGGCGTATTGTAAATGCATTAATAACTAATATACAGAGAGGATCATAACTAAAATTAAAACATTGGAACTATAAATAACAGTAATTAGAATAGAATAAGTATAATAGATTATTTAGTAATAGTTAATAAAGAACCTTAAAGTATATTAGGAGCACAAAAGTCACTTATAATATAAAACGCTTTAAAATAAATAGTTAATAATTATGGTTAATTAACAAATTATTAATACAATAGTTTACAGCAACTAAAATTATAATTATATATATTGAAATCGTCAAAATTTATTATTTAAATAGTAAGTAATTGTAAACTGGTAAAAGTGAAGAATTAAGGCGTGATATGTACAGGTTAGTTAATTTTGTTCGTCTGTTAAGAATTTTATTAGTATTTTAGAAGGGGCAGTTTCAGGTAGATTTTCATATATAATCGGCCAAGTATTTGAAAGTTCAATTCATCCCTGGTTATAGAGTATTTTGGGCAATGATAAATTCGATGAATAGGGTCATCTAAGGTTTCTGGGCATATTGAGCAGTAACCATTAATATCCCTTCTTCTACGTAATAGGTGACAGCCAAAAGGACCATATCCTGTCCATATCTGATTTAATAAGAATAAGTGTTCTCTTGAAAAATTTACAGTAATAGGAATTTTTGGAAAAAATTTAAAAGTAGTTCGTCCTTTAGTAGACGAATCCCATCTTTCTTGCCATAAGTTATTTATCTTTGTGTCTAGGTATGATTTGAGATGATTTCTAGAGATAAAATTTTCTTTATAAATTTCTTCATCTATACAAAAATTTATATTTTCTTTTTTTAATTTTTTCAAACAAAGATTTCTTTGTAAAATTAAATCCAGTGGAAAAATGTTTCCTAGAACCCCAGCAGCTTCTGCAGATACTGATTTGTAGCATCTGGTATAAACTCTACAAAAAGTTCCATAAAT
>VTPC01002279.1:16722-27121 GCA_011009095.1 Ignelater luminosus
TTTCTTTCAAAGATTAAAAGTTTTCTAACTAGTGGATGTGATTCAAACGATCCAATTTACAGTATCTTTATTACGATCACCTATTTTAAATGTTTGTTTGTACCAATTTTCAACTGGAAGTTCATTTTTTATATTGTCAGATGCATGGTCAATAAATTAATTTACAGTTAGATTGTTTGGTATATTATAAAAAATTAGTTTTGGCCATTGTTTTTCAGGAAGTTTTGCAAATAATCCAGCTTCATTTAATTTTTCATTATGGATTATATTTTCTAATTGTGGGTCACTGGAGTCAATTAAAACTTTTTGGTTTCTTCAGATGTGTTAATATTTACATTGTCTTTTGAATAAATAATTGCTTTATATTTATTTGAATTTAGATTGTTTGGTTTACCAATTATGTTTGATTTTTAGATTGGGATTGAAGTAATTTGGGCAAATGAAGGTGAAAATTTTTCATTTAGTGCAGGAAATTGTTTTTTTTATAGTGTTTGAGATTATATCTTTTAGGTCACAATTATCTTCAGAGTTCGGTTTTAGGACTAGTTGTGTTAATTTTAAAAGGTTACGTTGTATTGCAAGTAATCCAGTTAAACATTTTGTTTTTTTTGCTTAATGGGTCTTTGGAGCATAAAGCGAATTCATGGAAAGTATCCAATTGTTTATAGCAATCTTCCAATATATTATCTAGATCTTTTTTTCCTGTTTCATTAAAAGAAAGGTTTATATCTATTGAGTCAGTTAATTGTTGGGAGTAATTATCTTGTGTCATTAAAAATTATAGGAAATTACTTTTAAAGAAGGAGCAGAATTAATATTTATAGAAAGAAATATATACAGTGTGGGATTAAAGTATGGAATATTAAACAAAAAGCGAACTCAACATGTTTTTTTAAAAACGCTGAGACAGGTCGATTTTAGTTTTTAAAAATACACATTAATACGTGCGATTCACCTTCCGACTTTCATTTGTTTTTTAGTTATGACGTCATCACAAAAAAATTTAAATGACAATATAGATTTTTAGTAGTGGAATCCGATAGTGATTTTTCTTCCCTTTATGATCATGCAAATAAATCCTAAGGTTGCATAACAAAGATTCTGAGAAAAATCGAGCTGAACATTTAATGTTGGTATTACGGTATTTCATAGGAAATGATTCTAAATTATGATATTAACATACTACAACATAAAATTAGATTAAATGTTAGTATTATCCAAGATAACAAATAATTTAGACCATGAACAGAACGTAAATTGCTTGTTGATATGCATACTGAATAATGAAAATCAAAAATTTTAAATTTAGCAAACTGTTTCATACGAGCATTTTGTCAATCTTTGCTCCAATTAGAACTTTCTCAAAACCGCTGTCTCTGTACTTAGTCAGCCAACATAAAAGCTTTTCAAAAGTAGAAAGAGCTACAGATATATCTATTGTTTCACTTTGAAGTTCTTTACTTATAAAATTTACTTGAAAAAGTAAATCGTACCAAAAAATTAAAGATACGGAAAACGTGTAATCTTTCATTAAATTTGTTAGTGATTCCGCTTAACCTGAGGGTCTTTAGATATTTCTGACATTTCAAGAAGTGCATCGTAGAATTCACCTGCTTGATATCTTACTGCGTTGACACTTTGGACCCGACACTGCCACCTAGTATCGCAAAGAGGCTTTACAGTAAAGTTTTTAACATATTTAAGAAATATTGCTCATCTCTTCGTTGAAGCTGCAACTAACACATAAAGTCGTTGAAGAGTACCAAAGAAGGTTAATGCATCAGAGCAAGTTTTCCCTATATTTCCCAAGACTAAATTGTAATTATGGCAAGCACATGGTGTAAAAAATGCTCTTGAATTTTCTTATAGTAGTCGAGCCTGCACACCCGATACCTTTCCCTTCATATTGGAACCATTATCATATCTTTGTCCTCTAATTATTAATATCTAATCCCAATGAATTCAGTTCTTGTTTGAGTACAGTGTATAAATATTCACCAGTGCTGCTCTCCACGTTAATAAATTTAATTAAATGTTTGTAAACACCAACAGGTGCTTCAGGAAAAGTACCGTCGGACACACACCTAAGTGCAAGCGACATTTGTTCTTGGTGGCTCACATCAGGAATGCAATCGAGAATTACAGCAAAATATTTTATTCGAGTAATAATCTTTGAACTGCATTTTCCATGATGTTTAGAATTTCGTTTTGTATATTTTTACAAAGGTAATGTTCATTAATTTCTTTATTGGAGATTCGCCGAAGATGTTCTTGAATAACTGGATCAATTTTTCCCAACAATTCTATAATTCCAACGAAGTTTTTATTGTATGGATTTTCTAGCCTTTTACAGATCCTCGAAATGTTAAATTACCTTCAGCCAGAAACTGAACTACAGAAACAAATCTTTCAAAGACCTGACGCAACCGCATTTTTTCTTGATTGAATAATTTCTGTTGAACTTTGTCAATTGTGTCTTTAACAGAAAATCTTTTTTGGAGCTCCGAGCAGTTCAACATAGCTGCTAGATGACCTTTTAATTTTTCATGCTCTGCTAGTCTATTATGGACATTCGGCCAGTTGTCGAATCCTGTAGTAGTCAAAGCACTTGTCGTATCGTTTCCAAAAAGACGGCAGTAGAAACAAAAGATCTTGTTAATTAATTCTGAATAGATTATCCAAGGACGATATATAATTTCCCCATTCGAAAGCTTCCTTCCACAAGGCACTTTTGAAAAATGTGTTTTATTTTCTTGACTAGGAAAACCTTCCAAAATAATTTTTGGTGGTCCTTTCTGTACTAAATAATCTCTTATTTGCCAGTTAATTATTTCCGGCCAAGTAGCAGGATCTTCTGTTATGTTTAGTTGTTCTTCATGAAAACTATTGAGGTCCTGATTATATTTTATGAAATATATTTTATATTCTTTTCTCTCCCTATACTTGTTGTATTGCACTGAACTATTTCAAAATTGTTGTCTACAACTTGCAAGTGTGATCGTTTTTTAGTGATATTTTCTTTTTCCCTCGAAACTGTTTGATATCCATATCTATGTCAAGTTTTTGATCTATTTTACTGCACCCGGATATTGCAATTGTTTCGGAAGAAACTTCTTCTTTGATACTCTCACTTTTTTCAATGATTTTTTCAGAAACTTATGCAGAGATCCTGTTTGCTTCTCAATTAAAGCATTTTTTGCTTTACATAATTTTCTTTTCGCACTCCCGCTTAGATATTTTCTACCTATATCTCTAGCTCGTTTTGCTTCGGACATCTTATCTGATGAAGAAATAAAGAAAAATTTCAAATTTAAATGCATATCCTCCATATTAAATTTAGTTGACGTTTCAAAGACAGGGACAGCTGAGAAACAATAAACTACAGATAAAGACACTTCAACTGACGAATTTGTATAGGAATGAATATTGTTTTTGCTGTTTTCTTTCTTTTCATTTATTTAAGGAAAAATAACCTTATTATAGTGCAAAAAATATTATAAATATAAAACATTGTATTCGCATATAAGTACATTGTGAAAAAAGAAGCAGTTAATTATTAATCACTTTTCCATAATTAGCTTAGCTCATAAACGCAGGGCCCCTCAAAGCACGGGGCCCGATTAGAACCAGTCGGCACAAGAAAAAACTGATATCAACTGAGAAGGTCGTAGAAGACAGACGCCGATCCTAAATTTATTAAATCTCCGGAGAAGAAACTATCCGGAACAAAAACTTTAGTACTAAGGTGCGTAGATTTTCGAGGACTGCAATCAACATGTATATGGTGACATCAGAAAGTTTATACGAGAGTTTTCCGCATCGGGAAGAATAATTAAAAGGATGAGATCTGTAGTCTAAAGGTAAAAGTAAATAAACACAGAATTGCAAACAATTCCCCAACAGGAATACTGACTGAAAGATGTATGGGAATTGTGAAGCAAACACATGTTATCGTAGTATACGTACTTGAATGTCGTTATACCTTAACTTTATTTAGGGTTCTGTATTTTATCACTTTAATTAAAAGACTTTATGTTTTACGTACGTACATATTATTTATTTTTATATTTAAATTCCCCACTATTTATACGCTTACTTAATTCTACATTCTTACGTATCATATACAACTAACTCGTATCAGGTGTGTGTTACAGATGTAAGAAATTAAAAGTGGACTGTATTTCGTAGTAATCAACAATGTATTATAATGGGAACATCAATTTACAAATAATTAACATAATTAAATTAATTAAATTGTAGTTTTCTTTATATATTTTAAATTGTATCAAATGCCCAAAAGACAGGATGGACATATCTTTTTATTTATTATATTATCAACAAAACTGTTGCTACGCCCCCAGCATGTCGGCCACCTATTGGCAGTAACAAAATCACAAATTAAAATTATATGTTGGGATTGTTTCCAACATGCTGGGGCGCGAGAGTTTCTGTAGATACCCTGAATTTTATACATTATAATCTATTACAACTATAAACATTTGACTACAAGTCATATGAAATTAACATAATTATTTGTCTAGACATTTATTAAATTGAGAAAATTGAAAGCGTGCAAGAAGCACACCTTTGCCTTTTTTGACTAAAACGTCATGTAAGAAATTGATTGAAAGACAAGAAGTCCCATTTTTTTTATTGTTGTAGAAGAACTACATTAAATTATTACAAACTAAAAAATCACTTTAAAACTAAACATATAAGTTTATGTAACATGAAAAAGAACTACTTAATATATTGGTAAAATAGAAATTTTTGTAATAAAACGTAAATATGTTCCGTTTTGTGTTTGAACCTGAACAACTCTTACTTTTTTGTCTTGACCAGAAATAATTTTAGTAACCCTAGCCACAGGGCATTTTAGAGACGGAATATTATCTTTCTTCAACAAGACCAACATACCTTTGTTATGCCATTTAGGCCTACTTTGTAACTGAGCTAAATAGTCTTTAGACCACTTATTCCAAAACTGTTGTTGAATTTTGATGCACAATTTCCAAAATTCTAATCTATTAGATGGTACAGTTGTAAGATCAGGTTCAGGATAACTAGTAATAGAACCTCCTACTAAAAAATGACCTGGTGTCAGGCATGTTAGATCACAGGGATCATTTGTTATTTGTGTCAAAGGAGGGGAATTCAAAATTCCTTCAATTTGGACAATGAGAGTATTGAACTTTTCATAAGTGAGATTGTTGATGCCAATTACTCTTTTAATGTGGTACTTAGCACTTTTCGCTCCTGCTTCCCAAAGTCTCCCAAAAACTGGTGAATAACTGGGAATGAAATGAAATTTAATTTGTTCTTCACAACAAAAATGAATTACTTTATCCTTATGTTTTTTAGAGTTTTGAATTTTATAAAATTCCTTTAACTGATTATTTGCACTCTTGAAAGTTGCACCATTGTCAGATTGTACGGTTGAAGGTTTACCTCTTCTATAAATAAATCTTTTAAAGGCCGGTAAAAAATTGTCAGTAGTCATGTCTGACAATAATTCCTTGTGTACTGCTTTTACAGCAAAACATATAAATAAAGCTATATATGATTATTGTTTGGTAAGATTATAGGATGTTTCTGATCTAAAGTAATAATTGCATTTTGCAATTTACCACCTACTCGTAAGATACCTGAACAAAAAACATATTTGGAAAAATAAAGATAATTGATTTTGTATTACCTTTTGTTTATCAACTATATATCTAAATTGTGTTAATAATAGGTTTTAAAATAGAACTATATTTTTATTAGGAATAGAAATTAAACTTAAAAACCGTAAAAATTAAAGCAATAAACAAAATCAACAAAAAAAAGAAAAAGTAAATTAATTAGAATTTACCTATAAAAATAATAATTGCAGAATAAGCTTGGCTGCAACAAAAATTGGACCAATTGAACCCAAGGGGTCATAAAATTTGCAAATAAAGCCAAGCACTTGTCTTTTTGTAAGACATTCTTTAATATTTTTGATTGGCGATGAAATTGTAAAGGTGTCTAATCTTATGTTATATCCAAGACCTAAAGTCTTTACTATGGTGTTGTTTTTGTTAATGTCAACTTCATCAAGGTGTTGAATGTTTAAAGGCAGGGCCGTAGCTAGACAAAGTTTTACTATAGGCAACTTGGCATTTCTGTGCCCTCTTCCCCCAAATGCACTTATAGTGAAAACAACTAGTTTACTATATGACGTTTTATTTAAAAATAAATTCGACATTTTTTTAATCGCATGTTTTACAATTAGTTATTACTGTTAATTAATTAATTAACTACATATCAAAATAACAAAAACCTGGAAATAAATCTAGAATCAGAACAATGGAAAAAAAGCAGAAAAAACATAAAACAGAATTCTAATACACCCCTCTATAGTAATAGTAAACATAGGAACACAAAGATTATTATTATCATTATACTTATAGTAACTCAACAACTTGCACATCCGTTTGGAAATTTAAATTATAAGTTAAAATAATCATTTCAGATACAAACTTTTTTTTAATTCTGTAATGCAAATTCTGAAATATATGTTTCAAATGATATAGGGTTTGTGATAAACCTCTCTATAGAGATTCGGGTAACATGAGACAGTCTTTCTTGAGACATAACCAATCTTAAAAAGTTTTTAATTAGTTTCAATTTGGGAAACGATCTTTCACAAAAGGTACTCGTGACAGGTATAGTTAGAATAATTGTATTGCTGTAGAAAAATTGCGGTACTCAACAAGTAAATCAAATTTATTCAAAGTTTGAAATATTTAAAGGACGTTGACTTTTAAATTTAAAAAGCTTCCGAGCCTGAATCTTATACTTTTAGTTTCTTGCAGAAACCCTACGGGATCTATGTTCCTTGGATATTTTATGCACAAAATTTTAATATCACTGAGGCTCATCTTTAAAAATGACGCACCATTTGAAAACCCATAATCAGCTCAGAGTTCATTTAAAACTTTTCGTAACGATCTCATAATTAGGAAGTTATGTAATCCACAACGTGGAGTGTTATTTGCCTTTGTTTCACATCTAGAGTTAAATTAGTGTCAGTTCCCAGCTCTTCAGGCAAGCATTCTTTTGATTTTCCTTTTGCTCATTTCTTTGACTTCTATGGGAATATCACAATTCTGGCATATATCCTTAGCAGCTCTCTCAGATTTAGCAATACAATCGTTTCTGTAATTCTTGATTTCTTCCAGTAATCCACATTCTTCGTTTGTAACAAAAGATTTACTTTATTAATTTTTTCCAAAACAGAATATATAAAAACCAAAAGAATCACAAATTCGAAATGCCTGGGGTATATTTTAAAACTTTTCGACTCACTAAGTGTCCTCAGAGTAAATGGCTGGATCAGTCATTTCTTGCAGAAGTGCTAGACGATCTTTGAAACGAGTGATCACTGGTCTTAGGGCTAATGTTCACGAAGACCATCTCGTGTCACTAAATTCTATTAATGTTAATTTTAACGTACATTTGAACTTATCCCATCTGACTGTAAAGTGCGCAGAAAAATTAAGAAGGTTTTGAATTGTTCCAAAAAAAGTGATTATGTCACTATAAAACGCCACTAAATTTAAGTCGTGTGCTGAACATAGACAATATTATAATAATATTCTAACCTTCCCCAGCCATATTGGCGTCATTATATAGAACTGGCCTCTCATGTTTTGAGTATCAAGATCCAAAACTTTTAACTATTTTTTGAGGATATTAGCCAAAACATAACCGGTTTTCTCCTTTATTTCTAAAAAAATCAAAAATCGCTCTTCAGTTGTACACGTATCCTTATTCCTTTCTACATATCTAATAACAAACGAAAGTTGTTTTTCGGAATTTAGCTGTCCAATTTTTTTAACGGATTCTCGCAACGTCTCATTGATTTTGATGAAAAACAAAATATTGCACATTTAAAAATAAGTTTCCACTTTTCCGTTTCGGAAACAAATCCTTTTTTGGATTTCTTCAGTAATAAAGTGATTTTGGTTGATATTCACTTGAAAAGATTTTAAGTCGATAACGCCTTTTTTATGGGAAGCCGAATTCTCGTGCAATGTTATTCTGGCGTCAATGTTACATCAGTCGCTGAATCCCGTTTCCGGCGTAGGGAATTGGGTACTGTCTAGTCTAAACAACGAACAAGGAAAACAACAAGCTGCATCGCGTTCTACGCAACAAAAATTCCAATAATCATAAAAAAACGACTATGGTGAGTGATTAATAGGCATGAGGGCAGCTTCATTAAACGAAGTACAAAGTAATACACCAAACTAACAAATCCAGGATTCTACTGTATGATCAGATAGCAATAAATGCCTATTTTGCATCAACTGATAGCATGTAAGAGAATTGACTTTCGTGTAAAACTATAAAATAAAGAAACAGTAGAGGAAGCGATCACGCTATGTAAATAAAAAAGCTGAAGACTTCAATGAGTATTATCAGTTACAGAAACTCTACTATTATTGAAGACGAGAAATAAGACAAACGGGAGTTTATAACAAAAAAAAAAAGAATTTAAAATTATGCAAGACGTGGAACCGGCACCAACTGCGTGGTGCTAAGACACCGGGTCAACTTATGGAACAGTCAAATCTCAAGCCGCAACCTATGTAGATCGACACATCAAGAATCAGATTTGCATAAAATCAATTCAAGTTTTCATCTAAAGAACGATTTGTGGTAGAAGAATTAGCAGTTAGAAGAAAGAATCTCTGCTTTCAATACTGAAGACACAGAAGAAGAATTGAGTCTAAAAAAAGTTTTTTCCAATTCCTTAGTGAAAGAAAGTTTTTTTTAGGAAAACTGGGAATTATTGACCCAGGGAGATGGTTTTCCAGTAGCACAAATTACAACTGCCCCACCTGGGTAACCGGGTAGATCGGAGATCGAAGTGGTTGAACGGCATACTTAATGGGAGATTTATCAGAAAGAAAAGTAGGGAAATGCCTATGACGATACTCGTTATGTTTCTAAATGTAAATCCCTGTTATAAGCCCGCTATATATACATTCTGGTAAATTTAATAAACTCGATACCACTTTCTTTACGTTTAACAGAAGTGAACTTAAATGGTACACCGGATATATGAAAGCTTCCGTGATACTTTTTAGGTTGGTGGCGCTTAAACGTCGGAAGCACCGAAACTTGGATAGTGACATAAGGTTTTTAAACTCCTAGTGGTCTACAGCTGATTCTACTTGGAAGTACTCTAAGCAAAACATCCAAAGAACAAGATACAGTTTAACAAATGTATATAAATTGATAACAAAGCCGAAGTTCTCCCTGTTGCATTCTTATTTCTTCTCGGATAAGTTTCCTTCGTGGTTGTTTTACGTTTTTTAAGTATTCTTACAAAATTTTAGCTATTATTATCTCTATGTCTTTCAATTTCGGTATGAGGCTTTCATATTCCGTCGTATTAAGGTAGCTTAGTTTAATTTGTAATAAAACCTCCACATTGCTACTGTGTTGCCTTTTTTTGCAAACGATGTAGAAATTGTATTCTTCTAAATTAATTTAGCGTTATGCCATTTTAGAATTTGGCTCTTTTAATATCAAAAGCCATGCAAGTGGTCTACTGTCAAAACTTATTTCCATATAAGCATGGTCTGAAGTACTTTACTGTCCAAATTATCACTAATAGCTTTTTTTGCTCTATAGCCATGCTGTTGTTCAGTTTCGTTTAATGTTCTGCTTGCATAGCAGTTCGGTCGGTCTGTGCTAGGTTTTCCTGTAAAAGCAATGCTTCCAGTGCCACATTTGTAGCATCGGTTGTCAAAACAACTAGTTGTGGAAAATATTGGTGTGTTACATTCGTTAGTAGCCTTCTTTTTCTTTTTTTTATTACCAAGAATTCTTTGGTATGTTCATACAAGAACATTTCAAGTTTTCTTTATGCATTTACTTAGTGGTTTCATTATTTTTCCACAATCCTTGATAAACTTTTTGTAGTGATTTAATATTCCTAAAAATATTTTTTATTCTTATTTTTTTCACTGTATAGTTGATGATCGCTCGCATCTCTTCAGGATCTCCTTTTACACCTTTATCGGTAAGAATGTGCCCTATACTTGATTTTATGAATTCGCTTTTTTTCTAACCTAATTTCAAAGTTGGCTGCTTGTAGACTATCAAAAACCTTTCTTATATTTTGTATACAGTCTCGTGGTATAATTGAATACATGATTATGTCGTTTGAATATATGTGTTTCCATAATATTGCAACGTAGCGGGGGCCTTTTTTAGCTCAGAGGGCATTATCCTCTTGATCTGTGCCAAATGCCTTTTCTTTAAAGATCTTTATTAAATGGCTGTAAAAATTAAAAGCTTTATTGTATTTAAAAATTTAGCTCTCATTTTCTATTGATATTATCTTATCTAGTTGATTTAC
>VTPC01002280.1:0-11694 GCA_011009095.1 Ignelater luminosus
TGTGACTATTAAAATTTTGTTTTTTCTTAACATAAAACTTTTAGGTATGGAATATAAATCATCCACCATGGTACAAGGCAATATTATCTTTAGTAAATCCCATTTTAAAACCAATTGTACCAATTGTTATTTCTGCTGTACAAACTGGTGCAAGCATGTATCAAGCAATGACTATAATATTAGCATGTTTTATTCAACTTTGGGATTGCATTGATTTGGCTGTTCCACGTGTGGCATTTTTGTTGCAAGATATTATCCCTGTAGATATTGTACCACTGGGAAAATCAGCACTTTTACAAATTTTAATAAGTGCCATGTACAATGAATTGCTTGTTAAAGCAGAAAGTAATAAGAAAGATGTTAAATTTGCAGAAGGAACTAAAGAAGATTCGAGCAGCGTTATCAATATACCTTTGAAAAAACAACTCACTCTGGAGCATAACAATTCTGTCTGTAGTTTTGATGGTGCAAATAGCTCAACAGAAGCTGTTGCCCTTGCTGTGGCAGAAGCTTTATGTAGTATAGATGAAGATAACAAACACACTGAAGAAATAGATGATTTGCTAGAACAAGCTAAACAGAGTTTAGAAATAAATAGTATACAATCAGAAGGATGTAAACGTGTGGAACAAAGTTTACAAATGTCTGAAGTTTTAGTAAGTGACCTATTAATGACATCCGAGGGAAACAGAAGTTTAAAAGTAATAATTCTAAAATAGATTTTGAAATAAATTTTATGTACATTTGCATTGCAGACTGCTTACCATTTTATCAGGTGCAATTATGAGTGGTTATTACAATCATTGGGTGTAAGCGAGGAGAGTAAACCATTTGAACCCAATCGAGCAATGCCAACATCTGATCAATTATTGCATATGATGTTTCATGTTGGATATCGTCCTTTTGATCAGGTAAAGCAACAATATAAAATCTTAAGTTTGTTTGCCAAAAGAAGCATAAAAACTAATTAAGAAATACTAATAAACTATAGACACTAGACCAAGAATAGGCAAATTTGGCCCCCAAGTTCAAATTGGTTTACATAAGGGCAAACTTTTTCACAGAAATTTATCCAAATAAATATGTTGGATTTGTTATATGAGCCAGCTTGGCCAATTTGATTCCCCAGCTGCTCACACGTGTCCTCTACGAGACATCTTTTACAAAGAGAAAAACTAGTTGATTAAAATTATTACAAATCTCTTTTATTGTTACTTGATAATGTGAAAGTAAAATCCAACTTTGTTGTATATTTATGCTTTGATTTCCTACACATGCTTGATGTTATGTTGTCAGTAGAGTTAAGCAGCAGTGACCGCTGACAAAGCATTCACTCTGCAGCTTGGAGTGCCCAGCACCTTTGCACTAAAACATATAAGAGGGTAAAGATGAAGAAGAAGAATTCCTACACAATAGTAGCAAATTTAATTGATTTTTTTCAAGAGAATAAAGAAACTTAATTTCCTTAAAATTGAAAGCTAATTCCACTGTCAATTAATAAACTTTACAGCAGACAACAGGAAATAATACAGTGTGGAAGATAAGTATGGAACAAATTGATTATTCTTGAAATAAAATGTATGAGAATTGAACATGACCATTTTTTATTTTAAATGTGCATATTTTGATAATACATGGTAATGTATAGGGTGATCCATAATGAACTTGTAATATCATCAGAATTTTTGTTTTGATTGTAAGGTGTGTCTTTTGAGTACATTTTCTGATTCTGATTTATAAGATTTGTATTAAAAATCATATCAGATCAATATTGTTTTGTAAGTGACACCTAATTGTTTTTCTTTTTCACCTATGAAGTAAACACTGATTTTGTAACTTAATTATCTTGGGTATTACTTTATGTCATCAATGTATGCCCATTCAAAATAGAAAATTGACATGTCTGAGCGATTCTCATGTATAATTATTCCCAAAATAATGAATTTATTTTGCACACTGTATATTATTCATATAAAAGTAAATAACATATTATTTTGTTCACAGCTTCTTACTGGAGAATGGCAACCCGATTGGTCTAGTTTATTCCATATTCCAATGGGATTAAGTATAGACAGAATATGGACTCAAGTTGCAATGAGATGGGAATTCAGTGGCATCAGCAAAACGACTCTTTCAGCTCATGATTCACGAGTTGTAACTGATTTAACTGCTTTGCTTAAACCAACACAGTAGTTTTAAATCTGTGTGAAATAATTCACTTCATTTATTTAATTATAAACAGAATTACTTATTTATTAAAGTTTCTCTATAACTGTATAATACTTACATGAATATTTTACAAATAATTTTTACATACAATTTCAAGGCTGCTTTTTAAGAACATACGTAGAGTACAATAATTGCTTAGTTGCTAACTAGAAAATAAAATATGCCTAATGCTACTTATCTAATAAAGATATTGTGCAATATATTTATTTTATATTTCTATTAGTCAACAAAAGAGATTGTTATAATACTGATATAACATTCATGATGTATTAATACTTTACAGTGCGAACACTTACTAAAACAGCCTTAAAATATTTAAATTTTAATAACTAATGCTTCCAGACTTTTCTCAGCATATTTTTACATGTATTTTAGTACCTTTAATTGGTAATTGGTTTCTATACTAGATATGCAACTGCAGTAGTTTGAGATTTTTCAAAATAATTGAATCAAAAGTAAAAAATTGTGTGGTTTTACATTTTATGACCTAAAAAGTTGAAAAATTCCAAACCCTTTCAGTTCCATTATTTTCAGAAATTATAATGTACAAATTTAGAACATTTACATTTGCTTAACAAGAAAAATAAACATACATCTATAGCTTACAGTACATATCTACACTTTCTTTGGGAAATATGTTGTTTCTCGTATACCTAATATTTTATAAATTACAAAACATCAGATTTAAAAAATAAGACTAATGATGAACATATTTTGTAGAACATTTCTTAAAGATCAAATCAAATATTAAGAACTTTTAAATAGTCTCTATAAAGGAAGGCATACCTACCTATCAAAGTATCAAAAATAAATTGTAACTACTTATTTAAAATAAACGATAGACTTTTACTGCATCTAAAACAGCTGTAAACATCTAATATGATTCGTATTTACACCTATATTGTACATATCTTATATTAAACATACCTATGACTAGATTGTGGTTTCATTATAAAATATTCTTAATGGCTGATATCTAATTTTATATTTAAAATTATCACATTCTTGGTCAGACATGTCGGAAATAAATGAAAATAAAAGGAAAAGCACCACTTATGCTGATTAATAATACCTACTAATTATATACAGAAGTTAAATTTACTATTTATTACTTTCTTTAGAAAGAAATTTGTGAGATCTATAATTTTGAGGTTTGATCAAAAGTATTTTTAAAATATTTGTTAAACCGAAATTTAGGTATGTAACTAACATTCTGCATTTTAATAATGAATTAACGTTCAACATGCCACATATAAAGCTTATATATAAAGAGGTGGATTTAAAGCGCTTCTGTTTCCCAATGCAGGAGTGGACAATATGTATATCATATCCTAATAATATCTCTATTTTATACAACTGTAAAAGTAAACATCGCATAGTTGTTTATTTAAAAAATTTAGTTTCAAACTACTTGTTCTTTAGGTATAACTTGTAGTTATAACAGTCAAATTTGGCACAATAAAGTATGACTTATTTTGATAACAATATTGATCCAATTAATATCAATAACATCTGTTGTATTAATAAACGGTAAACACATAACACACCAGGTGATCTAGAAGAGAAAGAAGAAACTTAGCTTGAATACTTTTATTAGGAGTCATAAACAAGGGAAGTGGTAACTTGCCTCCTAAATATTTAGGAATGAGAAAATTAATTGAGTAAATCAAAGAAAACTATGTAATATTGTAGCAGGGCAGCCTAAGAAGTTATATAGGGTGTATTTGAAATAATCAGCATCAATGAAGAAGGAGATTGATGATGGTGAATACTCAAATTTTTCTTAATGATTTTTTTCTCAAAGTGCTGTAGTTTCCGAGTTATTTGTATTTGTAAAATTGAATTTGGTCCTGCAACACCTGTAGTCAATATTATTGAAAAGAACAAAAAAAATGTCAAGAAGTTCTTAACACTTGGAAACCTGCTATTGTTTATTATTTTGATATTTTGTGTCCTGCACAAATGTACCAGTACTTGTATCATTGTTTTTCCTTTATTTGTTTTTTTAGAAATAAATTGTTAGTGGTTATTAGTAAATAGTTTCTAGATTGGACCATCTCTTTAATTTTTAAAAATCATGTTTAATTACCTGTTACAATTTTATCTTTCTGTAAAATGAGAAAGAACTTGCATAAAATGAAGTTAATATGTATTTATTCAAACTTGGAAAAAACAAAAACTTAAGGGTCTTTTATGCAATTTGTTAAAACCACTAGGCAACTCTCTTTATTGATTTGGTTTAACTTTTCGTGTTTATAAATCATATTTAGTTACACTTTAACATATTAGTGGAAAAATGGAAAAACCTTAAACAATTTAAGTACTTAGGTGTTTTATTTTTAAATTTAAATAACAGCCAGTAAAAGATGAATATTAATTTTTGTAAAAAGTACTGCACAGTTTATAAATCTGCTACCTGTGTTTTGAATTGAATCTGGTTCTTTCTAAATAACAAGACGACATTTATAATTAAAGAAGGAGATGATACCTTACAACATAACAAAATCTTTAAGGTTAGGTATATTTGATCGTCTGGTTTAATATAATACAGGAATCTGAAAATCTCGTAGCTAACTATCAAAATCTATATTTCGTTATTTCTAGTGCCAGACTATATATGTACAGGCACGTATTAAGCCTGAGTTTATGAATTCTTTTTCATAAAATATTCAAAAATTTTAAACCGCTATGCAACCCTTTTTTGTTTCAATGGTACTAGAGGTTTTACCCAGTGATGTGCGTTGACATGTCAACAATGATTGTTGACATTTTCGTGTCAACAATTGATTTTTCACGTCAAAAATGTCAACAATGTCGACAATGTGTCAACTTTGCAAATAAAGTATGATTCTGCACATTTTTCGTTAAACCTAAAATTACGTAACGCAAAATTGAACGATTTTTATATCCCCCTACCCCCCTTGTAACGCACCCGTAACGCAAGCTCGAACCCCCCTTAAATATTACGTAACGCAATACTCTAAGCCCCCCCTTATTTAATATGAAAACGTTCTAACTTTTTTATTGAAAAAGATTCTATTAGAAAGGATTGCATCAAAGTGGGGTGCGTGCGACCGTTATGGTCTACACATAGACCGTTTAAGTTCAGACAAGTAAATATGAATTTAAATAATATTTTATCAATAACATTTTATCGTTACGTAACGTTATTCTTGACCCCCACCTCACCCTTGGTAACGCTGCGTAACGCTACTCTGGAACCCCACCCCCCCTTGGAGCGTTACGTAATTTAAGGACAGCCCCCACAGGTGCTAAAATATAAGAAGTTTGATGAGTTGGGTTTTCAATTAAAAAAGACTGTAACAGTAACTGAAGATGGAAAAGAATAACCAAAATATTATTCGAATAAAATGGCATTAAAAAACTAAATCCTATTTTTATTATTATTTCCATGGAATCAGTAAAATTACAAGCATGTTTACTCATAGCTCCATAGGCCCATACTAAGATTTTTAGTTAGGGTATGTGGGGGCAATTCTAGCAATGTGACAGTTAGTATACATAGGTATCTTAATGCAAAAGATTTTATTAATTGAAAAAAAAATGCTAACATGACGAACAACATCCTAGCATTATTTCTTTTTCTAATCAAAATCATTTTATATGTACATTAGACTTGAACGCACTTAAGCATCTCACAATTCCCCGTGCCTCATATTTGCCCTCACATACTTAAGTCAAATAAAAATTATTGTAATAAACTATTTAAGATTTAAATAATAAAGGAAAAATCAAGTTTAACAGCTTTGTGCATGTGCATTCATAGTATCTAAATTGTTGACATTGTTGACATAGTTGACATCAATAAGGTCATGTCAACAATTCATATCGTTGACATGTCATGAATGAATTGTTGACCTTGACATTGTTGACATGCACATCACTGGTTTTACCCCTGAAAGGATGCGCACTGTTTCAATTACACCCTGTATAAATAATAAAACTTACATTATTTCTATAATAATTAGAAAATTTGTTTTTTTTTATTTAATCCAGTCATTGTTATTTCTATTGAGAGAAATAATCAATTTAACTAACAAGTATCTTGTAAAAGTTTTTTTCAGTTGAAGCACGCATAACCTGTCTTATTTTGCACTGTATTTTGAAAAAAATCTGCGTTATATGATACTACTTTCAATACAAATGTTTTATAAATCTGTATAATTATTATTTATGACTTGTAGTTTAATTTCTTGCTTATCTAAACAACATGAGAATAATTAATGTAAACCGTTTTATACCTCAAACAAGTCTAAGTAGTAGGAAGCAACATAAATTAGAATAATATATTGCAATTGATTACCACGATAAATAGGGAACTTGATACCTCAATGCAATATATTGTCAATTAGGCATCCTTATAATTCTTATCATATTTATTACATTTATTGAAAAAAGGAATACAGTACTATCAAAAAAACAAGCAGCAGCTATGAGACTTTATCATATGACTCCTTGATGAAACATAGTTATATAAATCAACCAAGAAATTGAAAAACATTAACAATGATCAAAAGATGACACTGTACAAGAATATGAAAAACAAAAGATGTACCTATATGAGGTAAGCAGATATCAGAACTAAGACATAAGAAAGTAATGGAAGTCGATAATAGATAAAATTTAAATAAACATTTAAATTGATCTAACATTTATATATTAAGAAGGATTGGATTAGGATTAGGATTTTTGCCGCGATAGTACTATGTGTGTGATCTGGAATCAATTCAGAAAAAAGAAAACGCAATTGTTTTTTGCAAATAATATGTACGTGGATTCCAACTGATACTTCCAATAATTATCCATTTCTGACGTGATGCCTTATTTTATTTTATATTATTCTTTTATTTTTCTAGAACTGCACTAATGTGCACCTGCTTACCATGTTAAACTGGTACTGTAAGGCACCAACAACCTTTTGGTTAATGTGTTGTAAGTAACAAAGGTTGTTTTGATCATTTGTTTTCTGAATTTATGGTTACTAATTACTATTTAATTCTGAGTAGGAATTTATTCTAAAAATGGGTATTAAGGTATGTAATTTGTAAAAAGCAAACAATAAAGCATAGAATGTAGAATCGATACATTAATGATTTATGTGGAAAATTGATAAATACTGAATAGCTGCTACCCTGCTCCAATTAAACCTGTATTTCAGCTAGGCGGCTGCCTACTTAACAAAGTAGTCTTTCTCTCTTAAGATAGCACATAGTACTATTTTCTGCTTGCTTCTTTTACTGTTTTAAAACTGATGTCTGGCCTTTGTAGGTTATAGGTAGACAGTACCTATCCCTAAGTAAGAGCTACCTATAGCTTTCTGCTTAGTCGCTGTGCATTCTTTTAATGACCCACCAAACATAAATAAAACAGCCAGATGCTGGCCCCATAGTAGTATGCTACCTTTGGTACCCTGTTCTGGGACGATATTGGCAAACAGTGCTGGGCCTGATCATATAGATCACACTGACCAGAAGCAGGTCCAATGCTTCACCAGTACTAAAACCTGCATCTTGCCATACAGGGTCCATTACAGTGCCAGTGCCAGTAGGTTTACACAGTGATGGTTTTCTTCTGGCCCATTACATGAAATACACACACATTTTATATTTTACCTTTACAATGCCAGCAGTATACCAGTAATAAAAAAAAATGACCCTGCCCGAAGAAAGGAGGCTTATGCCTAATTTTTGATTTATAAATAAACTTATTTTAATTTTTTTTAAGGACGTTCCCAAGAAACAGCGTTCTCTTTCGCCCCGTCGCATATGCACAGAAATAAAAAACCAATACGTAATAATATTATTAATTATAAATAAACGTTACATTTTTATACTGATAGAGACACGAGTTGTTTACGTTGGGTTTTAGTGTTTTGGTTACATATCGTCGTCTTAATTTCAAAACCTAAGTCCGAATTTAGGTTATTATGAACTTTTGATACAAATAAATCTAAAAAATATCATTGCGTCTCTTGACAAAACCTAATAAGATTCCATGCTCAGAAATGACATTTATCGGCAAATGGCAAAACCTTGTATGTCGGCGTTACATTGCGCAATTAAAACGTTTTTTACGTTTTCTGAACAACTTTATAAAAATGACCTAGGAGGTTTTGAAAGTAAGGCGACGACATACGAGTATATTTGAGCATAAATCAATGACTTCACTGTTAAAAAATGGTAGATTTATGAAGAACGAATACCGCTTACTATAATTTTCTTTGCAGAAAAATACTTGTCATATTTTCAATTAACCATTCTCAGTCCTAAGAAAGTTACCGTTGTTACATCATAAAACATCCATTTCAACATAGTTCGGTGTATGGTTCGTATGTTAAAAATGCAAATTTTAACAGCCAAAATCCACAAATTTAGTGTCACAAGGGGTATTGAAACTTTTTATACGTATAAAGGAAATTAATATATACAGGGTGTTACTTAATGTTATGTACTTATTTTAATGGGTGATTTTTGGCCAATTCTAAGTCGAAAAGTTCATATAAATGTATGTTCTAAAATGGTTGGTTTTCGATATACAGGGTGTTGAAGTTCTAATTTTTTTTCGGTTTTTACCAAAAATTTCGAAAACCATTCGAGATATTACACTAAATTTTAGTATGGACTTTTATGGTATATAAAAACACTTTTTTATCTAGTACAGGAAAAGTGTTGAACATACACTAAAGGTTTATGTCCAAATACTAATCGTTTGCTATTTTAAGACATTTTCTGCGTATATGTATTGTAAATCTAAGGGGTGATTAAGACCCATTTTGGAATGGTCTAATCTTCTCAAAGAGGGGAGGACGGGATGTCTGGCCACAGTTTATACCTTACAGAGTTAGTTAGATCACTTCCCCTACATTTTGTCTTCCACATCAAGAAACTCGCGGTCTATGCGCAGACCACTATTTTCTGTCCAGAAGTAGAGGGTTAAAAAAATATGCAAAGCACGTGCACATAACCTAACCTTAACCTTCAAAGAAATAATCTCAAAAAAGCTTGTATTATTTGAGTGAAATTAACTTACACATTCTGTAAGTGAATTAGTGAAATTGTTCAATGTTGGTAAACTACATTAGTAGTGCAATTTGAGTATTAATTGCATGTTTAACCTCCCCTACAGATGCGCGGTCTTCAGTTTATCGTGCGCAGATCAAAAACCAGGAACACGAAAGATCAAAAGAACCGCTCAGAGTGATCCAACTGATTTTGTAAGGTATAAACTGTGGTCTGGCCATATACTGAAGTTCAATTTTCAAATGCTATACATTTACGTTCTTCATCAACCTTTTACATTTAAATATTTATCGTATTTTGATGTAAGGGGTGGTTTTACCCTTTTTAAACACCCTTATGGTATTCGGTTGTTGGTTTAACCCCCTCGTGGTACTTGTTTGATGTTTTATATATAAAATTGTCAGCATGTATAAGGTGTGATTTTACCCTATTTTGGGAATGTTTTTTGCTCTAGCGCAAGATTTTGAAGGTATATTTGTTATTCTCAGATCGGATTCGGTTTCAGCGTCGAAAAATACATCGGACTACCATAGTCACGATCCCAGGTCAAAACCTTTATTTTTTTGTGGGGCTGTGTTATCTATTATTGTTAATAATAGCCATTACACTCTCGTTAAGTAATAATTATACTATTGTTTAATTTATAAATATACATTTTAGTAAAATTTGTAGTTCATGTTAAAAGCATTGTTCCTAAAAATGTATTACCTAGAGAAGGCAGTGTGACTGATCGGCGCAGAAACACAAAACTGTTCGGTTGAGTTCATTTCGCAAATCGATGTGTGCTACGCATTGCATTGACGTTAGTCTGTTTGCATAATATGTGTTTGCAATTTGCTCTTCTGTCTTGTTTTATTTGTGGTACGCCTATGGCGACATACATATAACGGCCAGCATACGGTCTTCCTCTGGCACTAATGGTTAAATGCTGGCACTGGCAGCCTTAGCTGGACCAATCAATGGCCACATATATAGTAACCATGATAAATGCTCGCATTGGCATCCTTAACTTACCCAGTCAATGGTCACATATATAGTAACCGTTACAACGCCGGCATTGGTAGCCTTAGCTCAGCCAGCCATTGACGACATGTTTAGTAACCGTTACAAAGCCAGCATTGGTAGTTGTAGCTTAGCCACTCATTGGTCACATGTATAGTAACCGTAACAACCGCAGCGCACCCAGCAAACGGCCAAATATTAAGTTTATTTATTATACGTAAAGAATACACTAAAAATTAGAACAATTCTTTCTATACTTCTCATTTTGGAAATATTTAATTTTTGAATAAGACCGGCATGTCGAGCCATTGCTATTAGATAGCGCCTTAGTATTTTCATGCTGCTAATGTTTTATTAGCTTTGTATATAACCAGCATGAAGCGGGCAAGTATTAACTGTCATTATCCTCCACCGATGAGTCCAAACAAGGACGAAAATAATGGTCAGTGCTTCCACGATCATTTGAACTTTTATTTGTGGGGAGACAGTAGGATTTTTGTGTTTATATTTTTATTATAAATTATATAAAATTATATGCTTCTATTATTTATTGATTTAGTTTAGAATAACAAAAACTTAATAAAACACGTATGTGACCTTGTCCGAAGAAAGGATGCTTATGGGCTAAATGTTCCATTCCAGACGAACAAGAGTTTACAACTCAAGGCAAGAAATTGCTAGAAACTGATCTCATAGAAGAGTCTGACTCGGCCTATGCTTCTCCTGTAACACTTGCATTTAAAAAGGATGAGGGACGTAAATCAAGACTCTGCATTGATTTTAGAAAATTAAACCAATTAGTGGTTCCTGAATCCTTTTATTTTCCAACAATAAACGACGTTATAGATAAAGTATCTAATTGCAAGTATTTCACAGTTCTTGATATAAGTTCAGCGTTTTGGTGTATTGTGCTGAATATTTTGGACAGTCCAAAGACATCCTTCATCACAAAAGCAGGAAAATTCCAGTTTAAAGTCCTCCCATTTGGTCTTAAAAATGCTCCAGCAATTTTCCAACGTATTTTGTCAAACATAATTAGAAGAAGTAATTTAGACAAATTCTCTATCAATTATATTGATAACATCTTGATATTTTCCAAAACATGGGCAGAACACCTTCAACATATCGTACAATTACTTCAAGCATTAATGGATGAGGGCCTTAAAATTAAGCTGGTGAAGTGCATTTTCGCTGCCCAATCAGTAAAATATCTTGGCCACTTTATTCAGCATAACAAAGTCTCTCCCGCACAGGAAAATCTAGTTGCCATTAAAAATCTTAAGACACCAACAGATAAATCTGGTGTTCGAAATATACTGGGTTCCATTAACTTCTATCTAAAATATATTGAAAACAGTTCACAGAAGTTTGAACCACTTCATAGATTACTAAGAAAAAATGTTGAATTTCAATGGTCAGAAGA
>VTPC01002280.1:16694-29106 GCA_011009095.1 Ignelater luminosus
CATGTCTTTCATAGACCTTTAAAGATTACCAAAGTAAAGTTGGTCGTTTTTACCGTTTGGTTTTTCATAGCTGCAGCGCAAATACAAAGTGACCAAGATCAACAGCAGTATTAAATACGTTGCAGATGATATTGTTTGTTTATTAAGTAACAATTTGGTGATCATGTCTGAAATCTTAATTCAACACAATTATTCCTCGCTCTGTTGTATATAAAATGCCGCAAAACCAGTCAGTTCTAGTCGTCAGTTACTATAAAGATGACTACATCAATTACTTTCTAATAATATCAAAAAAAATGTTTACAACTGCACTTATGTATATTGAACAGTACACTGTTCAAACTTTTCCTTGAGCACAGATTTTATGGCTTGTAAGTTCACTGTATAGTTTGAGACCGATTACTTACTCGAAAAACAACCATATCAAATCATTTGATTCGAATATAAGTTGCACACAAAATCTTCTAGATAGATGAAAATAGATCTTTGTGTTATTTTATTGGTTCAGTAAAGGTTTTGCAACTCTCAAAGCTAAAAGTATTTCAGACACATTAAAAATTGTAAGTCGAAGTTTCTTTAAGCATTTCTAGCTTATGTTGTGTATTTTCTTGTAGGATGTATCACTTTTTAAAGTGAACTAAATTTTCTAGATTCTATCTTAATTGACTGCGTGCTTATAAAAGCTTTTTGTCAGGAGCTAGTATCAAGCATGTAGACATTGGAGTAACTGTGCCTTATCTATCGTAGAGTGCAGAAATATAGCTTTGTGATCTAAAACATTGTTTCTTGTAAAATTCTAATTCTTAATTTTTGAAATAAACATAGATTTTAACCTCATCACCTTTTTATTACAACGATATAATATGACGTGGCTCTAACTCTAACAATTTCGGCATTATTAAATTATTTGCAAAATGTCTAAATTTTGCGATTGACCCTGATGTAATTAATCAACTTTTATATACATCTTCTTTTGTTTTCATAAATCTATTCAGGTATTAACACAGGTCACAAGTCTTTTACATAGGACGATCGAGAAACAAAAATGTAAGACTTTATCTTCTTAAATGGAGCACCTGAAACATTCTGATCATCTTACGTTAGTATTCTCTTATTTCATACTTATAAACAACATAATAGAAGAAAGTATTAAAATACGGCGTTTCATTAAAAAATGTGTCACAGAATTCTGGAATACCCTGCGTAGTCAATAATAATTTTAGAACTAGTGGATAATGCGCAATAGTTCTGTACAACTTTTCCTAGAAACATTTTCTGATATTCTTACAAATATCGAAGCTAGTTGTCTTCGATGAAACACGTTGTAGAATTTATTGAAGGGGATGCTTTGTTTTGTACGACGACAGGTCGGTAGAATTTGAAAACATCGGCATCAGAGTGGTGTTCCTCTTATGGTCAACGTGCTCCGTGATGCACATTTCTAAACTAGAAATTTAAAAAAACGAATAATATTTAACTGTATCAATAGAGAATTGGAAAATCCTTTATTAAAGTTACTAAAAAGTAATAACTAATAACGTATCAAAAAAGTGCTACGCAAAAAATTGTTGAAAACACAATTTGTCAATTAAATCTTTTCTTCTTCTTTCCAAAGTTATTGATTTGTAAGTAAATCTAAAAATGAAATATGGCGCAAAAAGAAAAGCCACGTAGAAATTCTATTTTAAGATGGTGGATGAGACTAGCTGTTATTGACATCTATAACAAGCTAGCAGATGTATGATAAAGATGAATAGACCGCCGACGTAAGTAATTTATTGAAAAGAAAATATATTGAAAAGACCAAAAGATGTAGATTAGTTAAATAATTTTTCTTTTATAATAGAACTTATTACCTAATAGCTTTAAAATATTAAGAAATAGTAGATTTTATGTAAAGCATTTATTTTTTATCATTTAATTGCATTAATGTGGCAAGGTACCTAAATTCTATGCTTGAACATACAAGAAAGAAAAAAGTGTCATGTACAGTCTTTTGCATAAATAATGGCGCAATTCATTGTTGTAAATAATGAATTAATCAAATACAGAAAGTCTAATTTCGCATAAGTTATCCAAAATCTCTTTATAGTATACTCTTAGACAATATATTTTGCCCGATTAGTGCTAAGTCAGACCTTGTGTATTTGATTAATCCACTAGTTACAATAATGAATTGCGCTATTATTTATGCAAAAGTTATACATAACTAAATGTGTAAATTTGTCTATTTATGTATGTATCTAACTTGACATCTGTCAATGTTAACCTCAAAAGTTACAGTAAATGAATCTTTTTTTCATCCCTATAAACGATTATAAAAAAAAATGTTCGATACACGTACGCTGTCACTTTTCAGGTGCTCGGCCTTTTTTTTGCACCACTGAGCTTGCACCTCGTGCTTCAAATCTCGGCCTCACGTCTAAAACATGGCGTGACAGCGTACTTGTTTCGTAATATACTTTTATAATGTTCTTATTTTTATAAGAACAAAACCAGTGGAATGAATTTAAATACAATACATTTATGTGATTGACATTATGAAGGTGTTTGTATCGAATTTACCCAAGAAAAGATAATTGAATACTTTTATTTTCCTGTTTAACTGTTTGTCTTATATAACAAATGTTATTGTTATTACATAAGTGATTGGTAATAAGTTAGAGAAAAATGAGACTATCGATTGAATTTCAATGTTAACTTGCTTTATCATGTTTTGCAGAACATGTCAGTAAATATCAACAGCATAATCAATCATTGAATACTGGGATTCATTCTATCTGTAATAATATGCATATATTTCCAGGTAATGAATTGACGCTAAAGTGATCAAAGAAAAATTGGGCATTATTCACAGGACGTATCCGAAGAAATTCGCTCATATTTTTAAATATACACACATAGTAACAGGCAGACACAAAAGCTTCCGCGAATTTCAAAAAGTTTCAAGAAGGCCAACGGTACTACGCAGGACGATTCAGAAGGAAGGACGGGTTAAATCTTCAGAAAGTGATAGTTTCGACAATTTCGAGAACAAAAGGACTACCGTTCACGTTGGTACTCAGAGCTTTTTGGTTTGGGTTGCACCTCATACCATGATTTTTTTCTGTCAAAAATATTGATACTATCACCTTCATAAGTATTGACTCTTAAGTCATCCTGTACAATACGGAAATTTCTTGTTCATTTAATGTTCCAGAAATGCCATAAAACGGTGATCAAATTTCTGTTTGAATATTACTATGAGGCCTTAGCTTATTTATTTGCAAATGTTTATTGCCAACAACTTAGAGATAGAGATCTAGCCAAGGGCATACACGTTTTTAAAAAATGTGTAAGATATCAAGAAGGTGAGTAGTACTGTCAAGAATTTATCGCTGTATTTCCGCTCGAGAAATTTGCTTTACTGATCCTATCAAAATTTATTTTGCCTTTCAAAAAAAACAATCATGTGGAAAACAAGAAATAGGGAACGTGTAACTGGAAAAATTATAAAACGAGAATCTTACAGTTAGTCTCGAACTTATAAGACAACTTGTCATGATGTTTTACCGGCTACAGTATATAATAGGATTGTGTTAGTTCAATACAAAGTACTTACTTCCTAGGTGGTTTACGATTAATTAAATCTGATTATTTAGATTTTCCATACGAGTTCTAACTACTTATCCCATTTTACTAGAAAATAAAACATCTATTCTATATGCACATTTTTAGTAGCATTGAATAGGTATGTGAATACGAGAAACACTTCAAAAGGCAGAGTATTAATATGCAGAATCACAAACGCTGAACTTTGCACTTTCCTATTTTAATCAAAAGGGCAATAAATATTCTACAAAACGTTAGGATTCCTACATAAATTATTTTATTTCTTTAGAGAGAATCATTTCATTTCATTTCCTTTTATTAATTAATAATCTGCATTCAACTTTCCTCGAGGAGTTATTATCATTATTATTACACAAGATTAAAGAAATTTATAGACAGGAATTTCAGTTTTCATTTTAGGAAGAACATTCTTGAGTTAAATTTTTACTCTCCTTAATCTGGTTTCAACTATGCGATGCTTATTTTTAATTAAAAGACCACTATCAGATATGTAAAAATGCAATTCTTTAATTTGTTATTTAGCTATTTTCAGGTTTCTAGAATTATCATTACATTTTTAATACCCTGTTAGTAACTTCTACGTTTTATGGCGAGCTTAGTAATAAATACTTACAAAACGTTTGTTTTTACATTCTTGTTTCTAAAAAAGTTGTTTTCTTGGTACCATCACTTTCCTCGCGAATCCACGGCAGGTGCCGATTGGATCGCGAGGTGTGGCACTATATCCAAGTTCTTCTTTGCCGAAGAGATCCAGGATCATCCTCGCTGGGTTGTCGATGTCAGGAGACTGCCTTCATTTCCGTGCTTTTCCAACGCTTTCCGCGGGGGTAGCCGGATTCGTCTTCTAAATTCGTGTAGTAAGTATTTGTTGATGTTGGATTAGGACACCCCGGGTGTAACGACATCCTTACTGTTCCTATGCGTTAACAGAAACGGAGCGTTTTTTAGTTCCTGTGTGATAATGAAAGTAAAATTACCTAATTTCATTTTTACACTATTATTAAGATGAGTTGGAATAAGTTTAGAAATTTTTAATATAATAGGCAACTGAAGAAAAATAAATTATAAAATAAAATTAGATATACTGTTACTGTTGAAAGATAAACTCTAAATTTGGTTGATGCTATAAAATTCACAAAGTAGTACGTAATCTTTCTACACATGAAGGTTTCCTTATTATATCATTAATTTGAAACTTGGAGTATTCAGAGACTTGCACTAAAACGTTGCATTCGATTAAATGAATATTCTTTTAATTATATTAAGGTGAAAAAGGTAATCCATTTTAAATCAAACGGGTTTTGCTTGGTAAAATCGCTTTTGATGTAAAAGCTTGTTAACAAAATAAACGAGATAAGCCTTTTATTGAGATTCTTAAAATAATATTTTATGAAATGAAAATTACGATTTATGCATCAAATAGACATGGACTGCCTTTGTCCATCTTTTCAAGTTTGTGCCCGACTTATTATTTATAAAGTCGCAGATCACAATGATTAGTATTAACTTTCGTGAATTTTATACTCTAGAGTTGCAGTTACTTTACCATTCCAATCCTTTTGGTAATCGTTTATAAGTAAATGGCTTTGTTTTGAAATATTTAATAGGTTTGACTATGGATTTATCTTTTAAACCAGTTGGTTGATACGTTTGTTTGGTGGAGCAAATTTCTAATTCATCTAGTTATACCTCGTTGTAGAGATTGTAGAGAATGACTCATCTCTCCAAATAGCAACGGTCATTTGAGGAACACGATCAAAGCTTTTACTTGTATTACTAAATTCCTTAAAGACATTACATTCCATTAACAAAAATTTAATTATTACGTTAAAATCCCATTTGATAAATGCATAGAAAAACCATTTGAAATTATTTACTTGAAAACCATTTATTATAAATAATTATTGTACATCAATTCCACAATGATACGTGTTTTTAAAATCATATTTGTAGTTTACAGTGTGTCTTATGTTATGTAGGTCGTTTTACATTTTTAGACAAAGGAAACAGCAGCATGTAATATAACACTTTATAAAAAGCAACATGCACAGCTAATTCATTCTTTGCCATATAACTATAGTCTGTAGTTCCCTTTGCAATATTCCTTCTTTTCATTTGCCTGTTTGGTTAGATGGAAGTCGGCGGCGCACAGTGGTCTGAGACGAATATCTAGGTGGACAAAAGTCAAAAATATAAGTACAATGGGTGATGATTGGTGCATAAAAGGTTATTCGGGTCTCTGATTAAGAATTTAAGGTTAAAATTGTAAAATTCAAAATGGCGCACATAATTATTAAAGAATTACAAATTGTTTATAAATATGGTTGTATAGATTATTGCTAGGTACATTATTACAAAATATGGGCTGCAATCGACAAAAATAAAACAACCGATAAAATACTTTAACGCTGTTATCAAATACAAGACTCGAAAAACACACATCTGTTCTGAACGCTTCCATTGTGTTTTGGTTTGCCATCTGTATATATCATGGTATCGATAGGCTCTGGTAAGTCTGTAATTGTGCGTATATACTTAGTTTTATAAATACTAACTGTGTAATTTTAATACAAAGTTATAATTATTCATTATTTTTTGCATCACATATGTTTTAAAGTCTTGCATCAATATCTAAGGCTTAGTTATGGAATAATGTCTATGGTACCTAAAAGTACACATAAAAATCTATAAATTATGCAAAGTTTCATTTGCCTTTACTTGCCTATTCAAAAGTTATAGTAAATCAAAACTTTTTTTTCAGTGCAATATCGCCTTATCGTGTGTCTATGTCATTATTAATGGGTTCACAAATGAAAAGTACTACGATGTCAAAATTTTAGATTTTTGATAATTTTAGATTAGATAGCCCAGTCACTTTATACAAAAAAACGCCAAAACTCTAAAAAAATTCGACTGAAGATTTTCTTTCGGGATTCTCTTTATTTCGCCGTCAAGAACAATCCCTCAAAAGTCCATTAAGCCAACTGGACGGCTACAGAAGTTACAGAAGGTTAAAGGTCACGAAAATCAGTTTTTCTTAGATATCTCGTAAACTATTAATTTTACGGTCATTTTGGTCATAATAAAATTTGTTCATGAGCTAAATCTACACGAGAAAGGTCATATACAAAATTTACATAGAATCAATAGTTTTTGAGATATTTGAGAAAAACTGATTTTCGTGACCTTTGACCTTCTATAACTTCTGTAGCAGTCCAGTTGGCTTTATGAACTTTTGAAGGATTGTTTTTGACGCCAAAATAAAGAGAATCCCGAAGGAAAATCTTTAGTTGGATTTTTTTAGAGGTGAATGAATAAAGTGACGGGGCTATAGATGTTGAAATGACAATTCTCTATTAAATATAATTCTTAAATATCGGTCATAGATTACTATGCTATGATTTATATCAACAGTTGTCAATAAAATTTCTGACACTTATTTGAATTTAAGGATCTTCTTACAATTTTAATAAATTAATCATTTAACTTTTAACTCATTATTATATCCTCGCGTCGAAACCAATCTCGATTTGTTTCATAGATTGTTAGAACCTTCAGATCCTTTGGCTTCATGTTTGCGCAAATTTTTCGTTAAAAATCCATCCAAACTTACTAACAAAGTAAAATCTCTATTAATATTGGAATCGATTTAATAAATAATTCCATCAACATCTCTAAAAACATTTATTCATTTATTTCTTTATTGGTTCATTTATTTAATTATTCATTCATTCATTCATTTATTTCTATATTGGTTTATTTATTTAATTATTCAATTGTTTCTTTATTGAGCAAATAAAATAAGTTTTGCAATCATGTGCGCATTATTTGTTCCGCCATTTTATGTTTTTTACTCTACACTTACATTTCGAAAGCGAGTATCTAAAAATATCATGTACACTCAATTATGTGAAAAATTTGTTGCTTTTTTTTTATTGTCATGTCCGCCATATTTGTTTCGCTATTTTGAATTTGTCAATTCTGATGACGGATTTGTAATCAGGAATCCAAATTACCGTTATACACCAACCATCATCCATTCTACTTACTTCTTTGACTTTTGTCCCTCTAAATGTTCGTCCCAGAACACTGTGCGGCGTTGGGGCAATATTGACCTTCGAAAATATCGATGATTTTCAATTTTGGTCAGTTCACAAGACGTCATTTTCTACCAAACTAAAATGGTTTGGTAGGTCGAGGTAGCTTGTATTTGGTTTCTGGACATGCACAAATTATTAGCACAAATGATTTAAAAAAAAATCATAAATAAAATTTTTTTTGATTTGGTGTAAACTAAATATTCTCATCATAGTTCTAGAACTGTTCTAACTGAATATATTCACGCGGCTAAATTGTGTATATTGTCACAAGTAGTTAATCGATAGGAATCTTGTGAATCAGTTTCAACTTTCTTACCAAGACTGGTAAAACTGAAGAAGATGCATGATAATTCAGTAGCTGATAGTATCACGCAGTTAACAAAAACTGTGGCAGAACCGTTTATGCTTTCTCTGGAGGAATAAGGTTTTCTAAATATGTAACTACCTTTGAAATAGGCTTATTGGTACAAACACGTTTGTCAGATATAATGATAATTGAATGTGAAATACACCATTTATTCAAGATTGATAAAAAATCTTAATTTGATAAAAAAAATAAATAAAACAAAGAATTTCTTTTACTGTTCTTTGCTTACATTGCAGGTCATATATAAACATTTTCTTGTTTTATTTCTTTTTCTAACTGGAATTCAAAGCTAAACAATCTACAAGAACTACAATTCAGGCAGTTAAAGAAGAAAAAAACCTTACAGAATCGAAGAGAGTGGATTACAGTTTCCAACAAGTCTATTAAGCTAAAAAACTAGACTGGACATGTTATTATTCTTCCCTATGAATAAAACGTAATACCACATTAAAAAGGTCAACAGAGCATTCTTATTGAAACTTACATTTTGACACTTGTAAATCCTCCTTATAAAGTATATCCATCAAGATAGGTATTCCAAATTCTGAACAGATTAGGAAGAGTTTTCTATTAAACAAACCAGAAGTTAGAAGTTTTGATTTACCAATCCAGTTTGAACGACCAACATGTTTTACGGCTTCTTTGTTCGTGTTGCTCAATAATCTATTTTTAGTAGTTGCGGTGTTTTGGTAATTAGGTTAGTTCTTGGATGCTTTATGCAACAAGAATATACAGCAAAATGGTCTTCAAGCAAAAGTCAAGCTATGCAGAAGAAGAAAGTATCGGAAGGGCTGAGAAGAAATGCGCCGTCATCTTTATTCTTGTTAAATGAAGGTGGTCTAAGACGAATTATTGAAGAAAAGAGGAAGCATCCTTATTAAATTCTTACATTTCCATTTTGCAGTTCGTATTAACCTTTGTTGAAATACTCTTTCACTTTACAAATATCTTTTCTTGGAATTTCTAATTGTTAATTGTCTGACTTTACGTGTCGTGAAACATTAAATACAGTATGTAAAGCATTCAACATCTAGAAGGCAGTATCGGTATTTCTAATGAGAAAAAAGAAAATATTTCACATGAAGGAAATCGTTTTATTGGTTATTACCTTTCTTTTTGAATAGTTTGTGAAGCGATCATGTTCAAAATCTAAGATCAAAACTTTATTATAAAATCTACTAAGGAGAAGAACAACACTGCACATATACAGAGTGTATATAAGGTAAGGAATAATATTCATATTTTTTTCTATTATCGCTGTTATTTTTTCCGAATTTTATGAACGTTAATTTTAAATTTTTGTCTGGTATCAATAAGATGGTGCACTACCACATTATTTACTTTGTGCTACCTAGACGAAATCTTTCCTAACAGATGGATAGGAAGACGTGATTCAATGCAATAGCCTGCTAGATCTGCTGATCTCGCCTCGCTTGATTTTTTCTTTGAAAGTATTTGAGGTTTTAGTTTTAAATCCTCCAAAGGAAAAAATCAAGTGGGGTGAGATCAGTTGATCTAACCGGCCATTCCATTCTCTAACACGAAGTGAATAATGTGGTGGTACACCATCCTGTTGGTACCAGACATTAAAACATTAAAATTCCAAGTTTAATTATTTTCTTCAAATCTCCATATCTCTAAAACTACCGATTTTAAGCATCACATGTAGGGCATAGCTGAACTAAAAAAAATCTACTTTTTATTTTTTGCTAAAAAATAAGGGGATTTCATGAAAAAACGCCGATGACCTCATAGGTCCCAGAGTGGTAAACTAAAAAATTAAAACTAACGCCCATAAAATCCGAGGAAAATAATAAAATTTACGTGTCCGAGCTTTTCTTCCAAACAGCGATAATAAAAAAATATGAATATTAGTTCTTACTTTATATACACACTGTATAATACATATGAAATTCTTATGATTGTAAACTGAGGAGCATACGTTTGAATCATGAATCATATGGTTATCATTTTGTATTGAATGGAATACAGTACCAAGTATGCTGATTTCATGAAGATATTTCCAAACGCTCGCTGTTATCGTTTTTACGACTATCTAAACATAATTAAATAGAGAAATATAGAAAGGTTGCCCAGACCAAACCCCTAACATAAGAAAGACACACAGAACTACAACTACCGGTTATCGACATACAGTGGCTACAGTGTCATTTCTGCTTGCCAGTTGTCTTTTTCCAGCTTCATCATTTAGAAGTGTAAAATTAAAGTGAATGCAGCATGCCGACGCACAGTGCAACGTATTCATCTTTAAATCCCTTCTAGTTAACGTAATATCAAAAGTTATAAATAACGCACCTGAAAAATAGTACAAAAAGCTATTAAAGGAAAACAAAAATAACCAGTCAGATTTTAAGAAATCAAACTGTAAAATTTAGAGGTTTTCAAATATATTAGATATTTGTTTATGTACCCTTGAGACAACGCAGTAAAGGTGAACAGCACAACAATAGGAATTACAAAAATTAAATCACAACATTGGACATTTTATTATTTCCTAATCTACGTTGATAACCTTACGATTAAAGTACATAAAAAGGATTCTGTATCATAATATGTTACAACCTACAATGTCCTGTTTAAAATAAGTAGATTAACACACGTTTTTTGATGTTTAAAATTCTACCCTGGTGGTTAGACTAAAGCCGTAACACTAACCTATGTTACAGTCAACTACTAAATTGATGGTCTTTAAGGACTTGATTTAGTGCTTCATAGCAATAATAGAGTACAAGCAAGTAAGGAAAACCAAAATTAGTAGATCCTATTTGAAACAAAATTACTAAAAAGGGCAGAATGACTGACATTGTGTAAAACCCGACTTTATCACTAATAAAAAATACAAATTTAAAAAGAATAGAATAGGATTCAACAAATTAAGCTTGCATGTGTGTTTTCTAATTTAAAATAAATTAGAGGTGGTGTATTAATAATGTTATATGAATTATTTTTCAAAAAAGACTCCACAACTCTACAAAGATTGTTTAGATACTGAGATTTAAAGAATCCCAGCAAAAAGGGTCAAACGAAGAAACGAAAATAAAACGTAAAAGATTTGTTATCCTACCGGTCTCCAAAAAATACAACAATATAAATAGAAAAAACTTTTCTTTGCTGCACGCCTTGAAAAAATTTAAATCGAGTTTGTTTTTTATCCGAAAAATATAAAGGTTCTTTTATGAGGTTATTAAAATTTAACAGAAGCTTTAGCAAAATTTCTATATGCGCCCGCAGTATTTTCCAACAAACAATAGATATTATGGAGAAAGTTTGGAACATAACAGTTTAACGAAGTTAGAAAAAAGTTTCCCGACTTTAGACATGTTCCTCTTGTAATTAGTTTTAAAATTAATAACGTTTTCAAAAATTAATAACATCGTCAACATATTATGATGTTATAAGTTCTTACTACCTTGAATAGTTTTTAAATTTAAAATTGAAAAGTAAAAAAGAAATTAACAAATTGTAATCTGAGATCCTTCTTTTTATCTTTAACAAACACAAAAAATGATTTACTAAAATGCGTCAATTAAATTTGAACAGAGACTTCAAAAGAAATTTACGGTTCAGTTGTATAAGTTAGGCAAAAAACCTGATAGTAATCTATCAACAAGAACTTTTTGGAAACTAACTGCAAAATAATCAAGAGAAGAATATACCTTTGATAATTCATTTGTCATGCATTCCCTGTCTCAGAAATTCTAGAAATTTTGTTTTTCTGTCTAGTCTTGAAACCTTAATTACTGTTGTTCTCCACTATGTAGTAAAAATCCACATCATCATTGGTCTTATATCTCAATTCTTGGAATATCTTTTTCTTGGCATTACCACATTACACTCTGATAATAACACCATTGAATTCTCCACAACTTCTCATTCATTAAACTACAAATCAACGTATTTTGGAGTTAACCATCAGGCGGAGATACAACGTTTTGCCTTTGTCCTGCAGTATGGTTTCAAAGGAACCCTTAGGAAAGGTAACCATTTTTTATCTGTAATTTTAAAAGTTCTAAAACCACAGTGTTTTGCGTCTGTTTGAGAGTCCATTAAAAAAATAATAGCTTTCGTATGCGTTTCATTTGGATCAGCAGTTGTACAGTGGACCTAGCGTAAGCTTACGGGTCACCCTGCGCAGAAGAGGAACACAGATAGGAGATGAACGAGAGAGACACCGTATCACGTCGGAGCATTTGTACATTAAGTGACAAAAGTTGCATCTAAAATATAAACAGGATGAAATCGTAGTTTAAAATAAAATTTAACTCTAGAGCTCGTAGTGACCTTTTGTACGAAAAACCGTAATGGATTTTGG
>VTPC01002280.1:34036-46215 GCA_011009095.1 Ignelater luminosus
ACTTTAAAACCGCACTTATGATTTCACGACACTGACCACTCAAAATTGTATTCTTAATTTTCGGTTTAAACTCCATATTATTAATTAATAATTAATTAAATGAAAATATCGAAATATGTAATTTATAAAGATACAATACTAATAAGACGAGAAACTTCAACGCTGAATCCCAAATTTTAAATAGAATTTATAAATTAATTCAATAGATAATCAATACTATAATAAATATAATAACAAATCAATAATATTAAAAATATAACTAATAATAGAAATAATAGCAATTACTAGAGATAAATCGAAATGAATAGTAAACTTACTGTGAGGTATAGGAAAAATTAGTAGTGATACTTTTTTTTCGAATGTACACAAGTTACTGTCTGGAAAGTCGGCTTAAAAGTGAACTCTCCCACCCTTCTGAAGGATTTGCCAGTGCGCATCGTAGGTTCACCCGTAAGCTTACGCTAGGTTCACTGTATGTATATACTTTGAGATGTTGTACTAATAACTCGGCTATATGGTACCCATGTAAATATTTATATAGATTTAATTTAGCAATAATTGTAATTAAATTTACACATAATTTTATTGAACTTCATCTGTATTATACCTTTTGGTTAATTAAAGTTTGCTTAATTTATCGTTAAAGATTTCATTAGTTAAAATTTTAAGAACAATGTAAACCAATGTTTGTTTTAATGAATACAGATAATTATTTGCTTATTGAGTTACACTACCCGTTTTGTTAAAACGCATTTTATTTACTTACTTTATTCATTCACCTTTTGGTTATTTATGTATGCTCGAAGTCATTAAACATTTAAATGTATGTTTAACAATTTAAATAATTAATTAATTAAATAAATAGTGACAAGTCTCATTACCCTTATCTTTAGTTTATTTGTTTATTGCTAAACCTTTATTGTAAATTAGAGCATCCATTCATATCTTGTTTCTTATCATCGTACGCAGGAGCAGGACGACAATACGATTGCCTTATTTGTTAAAATTCGGTACCGTGACGTAGCTTAGAATGAATGCCGACTTACAGCACAGTGAACTAAATCTTTGATACCATTTCCTAAGGACAGTGCGCAAGAAGGGCGTTAATTCACATCAAAGGTATCTGTGTTCATTGCTTGAGTATAGAATCGTAGGGGCGTACTGCCCAATATCATTGTAATAACGGCATTTTAAAACTTTGTTGTTTAATATAAACTCTTGACATTTGTGATGCATATTTGTTTTAATATTTTATTTTATTTATTGTATTAATAAATGGTTTATTGTTTAATCATGCGTTTTTCTGTATAAGAATAACTAATTCTGTTACAAGCTTTGAGAGCAGAGAACAGCATGGGTAAGTCCGAGCGTCTCGCTTATGTAAGTTCGTTCTGAAAAGCCTTCGCTGTAAACCTTCACGGGCTTTCCATTACCGCGGGTTTAAAGATTTCCACATAAGGAGCTACCGTGGTCATTGAAGTCAATATCTTTGGACTATTCTAAACTATCTCTCTCTTTTATTTGTTTAGAGTTACCGTTGCGTTTGGAGCTAGTTTGTGTTACTAATGGTTGGTTCTTCTTGGGATCACTGTTAGGAAACCCTTTTTTTAACCCCGTTCATCTCCGGCTTTTAAGCGAGCCTAATGGCACTTAATTTATGTTAGAGCTTATTGGGCCCAAATAACTTTCTCGTAGCAGAAAAGTAACAGAAATCTGAAAATTGCACCACCATGTTTCGCACATTTTCTTCCTTTAAATCAGGATTTACTACTTAGATTTTAATTTGAAGATTTTAGTAAACTTTGAGGGGTGCAGTACTTTTGTTCTGAGCTGTACATCTTTTGTAGGTACATTGCGTACATTCTTAATTTTTTTGTGTCGTCGTTTTTTCCATATCCTAGTTACGTCTGGGTCTTTAGAATTCCAACAGGGACTAACCAAACAGCACCTATCTTTTTGTTTCGATTCTCAACATGTAAAATTTATTGCCGAAAATGACGTTATATTTTAATTGAGTGTACTATTTGATTTACAGAATTTTCTGTAGTGTTCATTAACTTCAAGTAAGTGATTTATTTATGTTAGTTCCATTTGTTTGTGTATGTACATACCTAAGACATATGAATATTAGATTGGAATTACTAACTCCTCCTGTGTCTCATTATGAACTTGTTAATTGTTAATGAATTTTCAAGCTAAGAACATCATCTAAAGTACTAAGATATTACAAACTGATGTACAAGTTATTCGTATACTATTAATTACCATCCAGCGATATTTTGAAATTTAAACATTAATTTGCCTACATCATTATTAAGTTAACCACTTAATTATAATTAGAAATGAAATTTCTTTTATGAACTTTCTCAATTACTGTTACCAACTGCTGTTGGAAAATTTGATTAAAACCCTGATTGTCTGAACAGAACTCGGCAGAAAACTGATAAAATAATACCTATAAAATCACGAAATAAAGGCGTATATGTGTTTTAACAAAACATCAATACAAAGTTTTGTATTTAGTAGCTCTAAGGTCTGTCTATATATATAAAAGGAAGAAAGTGTTGTTTTGTGAATTTGACGTAGGGTATTGTTTCCAAATCCCTATAGTACTGTAGCTATAAACGAATTTTAGTTTGCCGTCTCTGCTTTCAGCGTTTTAAGATAAACCCGTAATGTGGTGCAATATGATTTTGAAATTTCTGGATAAAAAGCGATGACAATAGCCACCGCTTCAGCCAGTGAGAAATCACTTATGAGATTTATAAATCTTTTGAAAGTAGAAAATATCTAATTAATGTAAATTTTGAAATGAAATACAAACCATTTCTTATGATTCGGTGATGATCAGGAGATCCAGAATATGAACGACGTCCGCTAGTTAGAACTTCTCTTCTAGTAAGCGTTCCTGGAGTGACATGTACAAATGGTAACCACGAAAAGAATTGCTTGAAACCCCTACGAAACCTGAAAAATAAAAGTTTTATTTAATATTAAATGTATAACATCTTTTAAAGCTATGACGCAAGCAAACTTTTATCATAGAAGAAATTTCAACCCGATTAAGTGGAAAATTATAGTGAAAGAGATAAATGTTTATAAATTCTAGTAGGCGTTGCGTTAACAAAACTTTGTAAACAATTAACGCCTCGCATTCACTTTAGAAGAGGTAGGCAAGTGTAAAATTAAGTCTAAATATTTTAGTATCAATCAATCTTGTTTAACCCTCCTTAAAAATATACTGACTGTAACGCGTTAAGGTAGTATTTGTTTTCATGAAATAAGGATCCTAAACAATCTCGAAAGAGATTTTGTTTAAAACGAATTAGTTAAAGCTTTTCTTAATTGGAAGTAGCATATAAAATAAATTTATATGTTTCAATAACAAATAAGAAAGCTTTGGTTTCAATGAGTGTCAATGCATTGTAAATGAAAATGTTTTGAGTGCTTATATAGATGTACATACAGTGTCTCACATTTTTGATGTACGCATGGGTACATGGATATCTCAGTTGTTATTTATAAGTATAGAGCAACAGAGCTTGCGCTTACTGCGCTGGTTTCACAAACCAAATTCATTGATGAAAACCTAATTTGGCGATCTTTTATTTTTTGGTTGTGAACAGGCATTCGAAATTTCTCATTTCTTCTAAACATAAAATTACAGGTTTCTTGATAAAATTAAAGCTCATCTTTACAATTATTGCCATGTTTCTTGTATGTCACTTTCACAATTGTATCCACGGCAATAATATCTTTGATAAACTTATCCAACAATTGTGAAAGTGGACCTAAACAAGCTTTTCCTTTACACCTTTGCGATATCTTAAATCGAAATTGACCTCTTAGGATATGTAGCACTCTGTACATCAATGAAGAGTTAAAGAATCAGAAGATAATTATCAGTAAGACTGCATACTTTCTGTAATCTTCTTTAGCTTATGTCCGTTTTAGGCAACTTTGGTACCTATGTTTATTATAAACTTAGCATGGTTTGATATATAGTATATCATTTCCATAATCTTATTTACATATTTCTGGAGCATCTTGTATATTACAGAAGAAGTATACAAGTGTGTACATAGATTTGATGTATTATACAAATTGTTATACAATCTGAAACAGTTATTTATAATAACAAGAATGTAAAGTAAATCTTTTTGAACGAGTAGGAAGAAGGAAATCCTGATGCAAGTTTAAAAAAGGCACTTTACACTCGAGTTATTTAAAATATTTTTTGCATGACCGTATTCTAAAGTAAATAGTAAAAACAACTATTGATTGTAGATCAGAAAATGAAGTTGACCAAGATCATAAGTGCGTATCACGAATTCATTATAATTATAACATGGATATGGCTTTATAACATGGAGACGTCAAATGTTTATTATTGTCAACTTTTGAAATTGACAACAAATTGTACAGTATTAACTTTATAGACGGTAGTACAAAAAAAATTATAGGAATGTTCTGCTGTTCAAACCAAAGATCTTAGCAAATATCACAGGAAACATTTTATAAGGTTTATAAGGCAATGGCTTATTAATGAGGTTGCCATATCTTCTAGGTGACAAGACCTGATCTACTGTTCTAGGTGTATTGTTTTTTCTATTTTATTGATATTCTTGCTTTTGCTTACTTATTCATATTAAGAAATCTGTTGACAAGTACCACTAAACTTAATCCCTATTGTAATTCTTTGCCGTTGGAAATTTATCATACTTATCATTACTGATGGTAAATAATTGCGGCAACAGTGCTCTAATAATTTCTCAATTGTTTTTCAAAAGTACATAGGACGCAAAAAGCCTAGAAAAAGAAAATAAGTTGAAGGAGTTACCTATTAACTACGATTTACACTTGATAGGGAGATAAATAAGATAAATAAAATAAACACAATATATAGAATGTTCCAATGAGTTGTAGATGGAGGATAGCACCTACATTTGTACAAATATCGAAGAATATCACGGAATATGAAAAAATTATTATCCACATTTTAAAATTATTTTTAACTTTGTGACCCCCAAAAATTTGTGTTTCCAATGTTTTGTGCATGTCTCAAAACCAAGAACAAGCTACTTCGATCTACCAAGATATATAGTCTTAGTTTGGTAAAAAATAACGTCTTTTAAAATCATCAAAATCGTCAATATTTTCAAAAGTATCAATATTTTTGATGAGATTCTAACACAGTGCAGTGTAAGACTATCACCAGATGAGACGGTTGGTATAAAGAAAGAAGTAATTTTCTTGTCAAATTTTGAAAAAAACAGAATGTTAAGACTTGGCAGTTTCTATGCAATTGGAGCATATGAATTCGAGTTTTGATTACTTAGATTTTTTGCATAATTGAATTATTGATTGTAATTATCCATAAATGCTGTAATAGAAGTTCAAATTTACATAACCAAATTGTACCAGAACTGCAAGATCCTAACAGCTTGTTTATACCAAGTGTCTCATCACACCGAATATTGATAGTATTCAACTTTGGTCATTTCAAAAGACGTCATTTTCTGCCAAACAAAAAATAACTTAGCGATCGAAGTAGCTTGTATTTGATTTTCGGCCTTGCACAAACTATTTCAAAAAAAAAACAAAAATAAAAATTATCTTCCTTTGGTGCAAACATTCTGGCGGTAATTTTATAGGGAGTAGCATAACTGAAAGACTCTTTGGTTTTCTATATTTTTTATTATTATTATTATTATTATTATTTATTAGCGATGCAAGATTTAGGTGATATATATCTTAAACCAGTGTATTTTCTCCATTAGAAAGACTGTTCTCTTCAGCATCTGTTACTTCGCTTCTCATAGTTCCTATTTTTGTTTTCTATGAACACAATGCATTTCTCCAAAGAGCGTTCTATGCTGAAATTAACAAATAATGGCACCAACACAATGATTGCGATATTGTGATTTCTTCGTCTAAAGGAAATTGTAGATATGCTTTGTTTTTTATATTAGATATAATAAATTTTAACTTCATATTCAACTGCCAAAGTGCCAAAACAATGCGTTACCAAGTAAAGTATCTTCAAGATGTACTCTCTAGAAAGACCATAGCGTTGACAGTGTGTGTTTATCTAACATCGATGAAAGAATTGAGTTGCAGATTTTTTGCTTTCTTTTCCGTCGATTTTGTTTGAGTGCAACCCTGACTAATTTGATAGTGGTAACGACATCATTATTGTCACGCTACCGTGTATCTTCATATGAAAAGAGTTTAACAGTTTGAAAAGCATTTGTATTTATATTTTAATCTAAAATAACAAACTTTTGTTGGTATACTACAACTTTTGCTTTATAAGTAACAACTTTTAAATCAGAACTTTAGCATAATAATAGAAAATGTTTCCTGAAGGTAACGTTACGGAAATAAATGATGTAAACAATCTTTTTCGTTTTTTGCCAGAAATGAATATTATACATTAACATGTTATTCTTTCAAAGGTGTTTACACCCACCATACAATTTGGATGTTGATGCCCTCATATTTTACTTTCGTTAAAGCAGAAAATGAGAAAAAGAGAAACAAGAGAGCTAACACAAACATGTTCTAATCTGATTATAAAAGTAATCAGAATTTCGCCATATATTTCAACTAAATTTTACAGTACACTAAATAAAATAAAACTTAAATTCTTGGCCTTTATTTTACACAGCAAAAATCCTGCTTAGTTTATCTAAATTTTGTTGTTGCTTCTATACTGTCAGCAAAATTAAACATGGAAATTTCTCAGGTTTAAAATAAGTTTAAAATCAAAGTTATTGTTTAAATTTGTTCTTGTTTAACAATACTAACACAAAACTTTAATTATAAACTTAGTTAACCAATGTAAATTTACAAGAATTAATTAGTAGCACTTTACTTTGTATTTTTGTTCAATCTGAATAACTTCAGTTTATGAAAGAAGAAATGATTGTTTATCTTTGAGAATTAATCCAATGAATATAGTGCTCATTGGGTTCAATTATTTTCAACTGAATTGCTCTGTTACATTTATTAATGAACATCTTTGCAGGCACAACCGTAATACGGAAGCGTCAGTGTTCGCCTGAGATAAAATCAATCTCTGTTGGTACAACTCCCTAAGAGACTCCTAGTGTTCCGTAAATAAATTATGACTGTTGAATGGCCCTTTGATTGGATGTCATTCTCTGCATCTGCAAATAATGTTGGCCGAACAGACAACAATAACTCGGTCTAATTTTATTTTCCAGAAGAGAACAAAAGTAGGCAAGCGTTTTACCCAGTCAAGTTTTCTACGTATTCCTACTAATTACATTTTTTACGCTTGCAAGTTCACACATTTATTATACAAGTTTGAAGTTAAAAGTGCTTTCTTGTATAAGAGGTATTCAAATTAATTAATTAAAAATAATCAAATTAATTAATTGTAGAAATATTATATATTGTATGTATGTACCTATATTTAATACTAACACGTTAGCAAACTGTTGCGTGTAGGTAATATCGATTAAACCTTTGACACTTCAGGGCAGATGAGCACTAAATGTTTCGGAATACATGCTTAATGGTTAATTTGTGCTCGGCTGAGCAATTATAGGAAATAGCTTTGTTAAAACATTTAATAATTTAAGAAACACCAACAATTCAAATAATAGCAGAACAATCTTGGAATGGTTGCTAATTTGAAACAGTTTATTTTATTCTGGTTTCAGTATTGGAAAGTTTCACATTTTTTTACTTCAAAAATTAGATATAAGCTGTTAAATAACAGCACAAATTAAATTAGTGTAAAGGTACACTACGGGTTCTACAAGTCATTAATGTTTCTTAAAAACGTATTTAGTTTCTTAGGAATGCTTCTAAATATGTTCCACTAAAACAAAAACAAAATTAAGTACCTCTTTGTTAATAGTATAATCGAGTTCTAAGTTTTAACCCATATCCTGCTGCTTTTGATAGCCTATCTGCATATAGCTAACATAATTTGAAGATCCCTCTAAATGATTACATCAATAACTTTATGGGGTAGTTCTCAACCTTAAGTCCTATTATCCATCTTTGTTTATCAGGGTGACTAAGAATCCTGTTTGTTTGTTCGTTCAACACAAGACAACTGCTTGCATATTTCGAACAGCACAGTTGTTAAGAACGATTTGCAAGTACTCCCAGATTTTTAACTTACTACATTGAACATGGTGTATCGTGGTATCTTATTCGAAAGGCAACTGCAAATCACCGAGTCATATTTTGCTTAGGAAATTCATAGAAGTATTGGACACTTCTGGTGGTTTGAAACAAGGATGACTATCTATTTTCGTGTCACAAGATGATTATAGGGGGGGAATTGCTAACACCCTATACGGCATTTATTAAGCAAGAAAAATATTTAAAATCAGCTGATTACATCTAAAGTGCCTGCGTCACCAAAACAGTTTTGAACCCGATCTCCGTAGTTGTTAATTTCGAACTGTTCTTCTTGGTCGTTATATTTTTAAATGTCTGGAAAGGTATAAGAGTATGACTCTATCAATCATCATTCTGTAGTAAAGGGATGGTTGAATCTTTAAATCGGAGTCGACACTTACTTTCTATACAAGGTCCATTCTTCCGAGGAAATATACTTACTCGTGCCTTTTATTGTATTTTTTATAATAAAACTTGTTAGTTTCATAGAGTATGACTACTAATAAAAACTGTATAAGATTCTAGGGAAAAGCAAGTCAATTAATTGAAAGCCCTTAAATTCCTTAATGAGACGAAAATCGAAGGATTCTGAATGAAACCTTGAAAATCTTGAAAATGGTGCTTTTCAGGACGAATGTCTAAGAAGACAATCGGTTTAGGCTTTGATGTCGTTTTTACAACCAAGCGCATGACAATCTGAAGAACAAAAACCGTATATATTTTAACCAAACAACACAATTTTACAAATAATAAAAATTTTTTGTAACACCGTCATTTCTTTAAAACAATTTATACTTTTTAGTTAAATACTCAACTTTACATTCATGCTATTAACTGGGTCCTGCATTTCAAATATGTGATTTATATTCATACACATAGTGTCTTAACGGTTAGTAATCAGTGGTCGTAATTTTCTAAAATTATTCTGGACTGCATAAATTGTTCCACAAATAGGTGCTTATGTGGCTCAATTTGTTTTTAAATAGAGCGGCCTATATACAGATGTATTATAATATACAGGACACCCTTTATAATAATGGTATTTATTAACCAGTACCCTAACAGATATAGGCATCATCAAATAAAGATCATAGGATTTGGTAAATACAGGGTGTAACTTAATGTTATGTACTTGTTTTAATGGGTGATTCTTGATCCAATTCTAAGTCGAAAGAGTAACATAACATGTATACTGCAGTGTATAGCTGTGAGACTTCTATCAGGTAACTTATCATTAAGAAATTCTTCATATGAGTAACAAACTTGATCAGTTAGAACACTATAAATGCGTTAATGCATTTGTAACTATTTGGTATTGGAAGTGTCTTCAACGTATACCATAACATTAGTATTGGGCATATCAGCTACACAGATTACATACAGCAATGGCCCGATCACCGTTCCTAGGAACAGTTCTTTTAAGAACTAATGTTAAATAAGTATTAAACCACTCAAGGGTTATTCAACGAATCGCAGAATTAAACAGTAGAAATATTTGGTGATTCACCAGATCTTGCTTTGATCTTAGAAAATTTTCATACAGGCATTTCCACTATCCAAATTGCTCTAGACTTAATTTATGTTTTTTGTTATTTCCGTAATCGTTGATATACCACAACGAAAACCATATTGAGCATCATTAATGAGCTGATTTTTATTTAAAAAAGTCAATTGGTCTATTAGATACTAATCTTTCAAACTCTTTCTTTAGAAGAAGAATTTACAATTGAAATTGGTCTGTAATTATTTAGACTTGTTAAAGATTTCTTTTATATACAAGAGTGATGCTAGTTAATTTTAAGAAAGTAGGGAATTTTCCTTGTAAAAAGGAGTTATTTATAATAATAGTTAGTCAGTGGGACAACCTTGGCACAGTGTTTTAGGAGCTTACAGTTAATATTGTCTTTTTCCGTAGAATGGGACAATTCTACTTCTCTAATCATCTTGATACTGGTAACCTCCATTTCAGTTACTGGAATAAAAAAGAAAGAGCCCTTATTATTGGGTACAACTTTACTTCCTTTATGTCATTAATTTTGCTTCGACTGTCAGTAACACTGTTAAAGTGGTGATTAAAATGTGCTGCTTTATCACCATCATCCGTAAATAAGTCAGCATCGTTGCTTGTGCGCGAACTTTTGGCCAAAAACAACACACTAATGATGCCGCAGCCACCGCATTCCCCAGACCTGGCCCCCTGTGCCTTTTTCTTGTTTCCGAAACTGAAGAGGCCCATGAAAGGACGACGCTACGCTACGATCGAGGAGATAAAGACGGCATCGAAGGAGGAGCTGAACAAGATCACAAAAAATGATTTTTTGAAGTGCTTCGAGGATTGGAAAAAACGTTGGCATAAGTGTATAATATCTGATGGGGATTACTTTGAAGGGGACAAAATAGATATTCATGAATAAATAAATAATTTTTGAAAAAACACAAAATTCGCGATACTTTTTGAACAGACCTCGTACACTCATAATCTGCCATGCTGTTTTCATTTTATTATTAGACATTTTTAGTGGCTCACAATTATATATATTTTTTTGCTTTTGCAATTACATTTTTACAAACGTTTTTGTAATTTTGTTTGTGTTTGTCTCCTTAAGTTTTTGTGCAGATATTCGAATACCATTTGTTATCCAATTTTTATTGTCATTTTCACCCTTGTTTTTTAGTATTTTCAGTGAAAATGCTAAGTTAAAGTACCTGATAATTATAGTATTAAATGTCTCATATTGTACATCATCTTCATTGTATGATAAAATATTATCCCAATTCGTATTACCTAATAGGGTTGGGAAATTATTAATATTCTCTGGTCTGTTTGGTTGTCTATAATATTTACTACGAGTAACAACAATAGGAGATTTTAATGATATTCTTAGCATTTGAGCTGAATGGTGAGATATGCCATTGTGTAAGACCTCACTCTCATATATTACGTATAATGTCTTCTTGAACATAAATATTATCAAGGCAATTACTGCTCCTCGTTGGTTCATTTATAGTTGGGATCATGCTAAACGATCATAAAACATTTATAAGATCATTTAAAGCACTCGAGGGAACTAAGGAATTATAATTACAATCACTGCAAGATATGACTGCAGTTTTTACCATTAGTGTAAATAATTTTCTATGCTTGCATTAGCCTATGAGTAGAAATGTCTCTATCACCTTTATCATGGTTAAAATTAATTCTTTGGGGAATTTTGTTCTTCTTGTGACTGGTAGCAAAAGAACTGTCTACACAACCAACAAAACAGACATTTGATATCTACAGAGAAGATCCGTGATTGAAACTCCAGATGTTTCACGTAAAAAATTTCTTCTATAGGAAAGTAAACGTTGGGCTAGGTATTAATTTTGGCTTTCTTGGTTATTTTCACCGCTCATGATTCAAAGTCTGAAATTGTTTTAATTATCTAGTTCAAATTTGGTTTAATAATTGTAGTAAAAATTTCTTTAACATAAAAATATTTTGACGCGCTGCTGTTTTAATATCGGTACTTATTCTTTGCAGTTATCAATTGATATTCTTCAACTAACTTATGGCAGTACAGTAAAATCTCATGTGAGTTTCAAGTTTTGTGGTCACCAAGTACTTAGGATCAACGTTTAATTAATCAGAGCAATTAAACAAATTAAACACTTTATCTATTTACAGATTTGATTTTGTACCTATGATAATAGTCTTCACTGTACGCCCTAGATGTAAGTTTCTATTCTACTTTACAAAGCATATAACATAATATCTTTTTTTGTATTTGTTTAAAACTTTCTTAAACAATAGAATATTTGTCAATCATTTATATTTATTATGCTATTATACTTATTCAAACTTTTACGAGGTACACCTTTTGATAGAAATAAAATAATTGTTTTGAAAATATGGTATGTGTGTTGCCATTATGAGAAAAACCTTTATTAAACAAATTTCAATTATACTTATCTAATGATAACATACAATAAGTTTTACCCACTTATTAGTATTATTGTTTCTATTTTGGGAACAA
>VTPC01002281.1:0-28493 GCA_011009095.1 Ignelater luminosus
ACATAAACGTACCGTTTTACATTCCAGTCTTTATAGCTAATCATCTTTGTTTGTTTTATTCTAACAGGTAAAATCATGATCGATAAAAACATTGACGACAAACGAAAGGTAGTTTTATAAATTTGTTACACAAAAACTGCACTAAATCGTTTCTCATCAATATAACTAGGTACGTCTATGGTTTAAAAACGTTGAATAGAATCGTGGAAAAATATCTACTTTTAAATAAACACAGTTCGAATGGGTAGGTTTACGCTAATTTGTGCAATGTATCAATATGTTGTTACCACATTTAAGAAAATTATGGTTTGCATACTATGTGTCTGTTTTCTAAAGGATTTTGTACAGGTAATGTTTTATTGATTATCTTGATTTGTTTTATCTTCATATTTCTTGTTAATGTTTAGACTCAGAGTGCTGAAAATTTTCTGATAGAAAGTTATGAATGGTGTAAAAATCTCACAAACCCAACAATCAAGGTTTACGTGACGTTTAAAGATTTTATACCAGGACATCAAACTATTGACGCTAACTTAAGTACACCTATTACAATGGGAGAAAATGCTGTGGTAACTTAAAAATAATATTTTCTCAATCATTCAAATTAGTAATTTTATTTAATTTATAATTAGTTGAGGATATATTTAGAACTTGAAGCTAAACTGAGACGTGACCGTTGGGTTCATTTGATTACCCTTGAAGATGACTTTTGTCGTATGGCACAAATGTACTTTGGAGAATTTTGGTATGACCTTGAAAGAGCCGCTGCTGTACTTCCGAGGACGTGTCCTATACAAAGGGTAAAATATTGGTTGACTCGCTTTTAGAATAACATGAAAAATTATCTAATTTCAGGGAAATTACCATATTATGAATCATAAACTGAATTTTGCAAAATTAAAATTGCAAACCTTTCCATTTGGAAGATTGAGGGTTACAATGTTAATGCAAGACAAATCCACTAAAAATGTTTTATGTTGTTCTATTGGTATAATTGCAAATTACGCTCCTTGATGATCATATTGGAATTGTGTCTGTTGTTACAACTTTAATGTTAAATTTATTATTTAAAAAATTTCTACTTGGATTACTCAATGGCAAATCATCATATTTTATGACAACCTAAATGATAATATACTAAATAGTCAGATAATAATTGTGATGATTTGACAGGGAATCATCTACCTTTGGGTTTAAGTAAAATAATTGGCAAGTACTTATTTTAAATTGCTTCTATTAATAAAGATACTCTGTCACGTTTGTAGTTTTCTTACTAAGAATACACTAAAAGAAAGACAAATACTGCAAAAATAAGAAGTCAACTTCATTTTTATAATCATTAAAATTTATAGTTACTGAAATGATTTCCTTCAATATTAACATTTTTACTGCTTATTATAAAATTTTGCAAAGTAGACTTACCTCCTTTAGAAAAGCATTGTCATTTATTTGTTTTGGTCACTGTAAGCATTCTTCTGCCAAGTTCTGTTTAATAAGAAAATATAAAATTTTGAAATTAAAGCTTGAATAGGGATTCGAAATGATTTTTCAAGATATATTTACAAAAAAAAAACTGAAAAACTTAATTTTTTATTAATTTGCTATTTCAAATTCTTTATAATTGTTATTAACAAATTCAACTATAAAATAATTACAAATAAAAGACCTTTTTCGCAAAGTTAGGGCAAGATTTGTGTGACCCACTTCCACAAGTCACACAATCTTAGCCATACTTTCTTTTTTTCTTAGCTTAATCTTTGAACCTAGGAATTGTGGATTTGTCGGCATAGACCCGAGTCTTCCCAAAGCCCCAAAAAAGAAAAATGAAATCACATGGCCAGGAAATATTCCTTGTAACAACTCCATTGTTACATAATGTACACCATTCACAGTCAGTGCATTCTCGGCTGCATTGTTGATGAAGTACAGCTTAATTACTCCGCCATGGTGGATACATTGGCTTTTCATAAACCACTCGAGGATTATCTTTGCCCCAAACCTAACAGTTTTGTTTGTTGTTGAAAGTGTGCCTCGTCGTTAAAGATGATTTTTTTATTCTTGATTTTGCAATACTAGATTTCAAATGTACTCATAGTCTGTTAACTTAAGTCCTTCATTGTTTGAGTCGTAGATTTCAAAAATAAAATTATTGTAAGTTAATATCTAAAAGAATCTTAATTTATTTCTTTTACTTTTCATGTTTTCAATAAACTTGCAGATTTTGTAGCAAAACTTGGCTTTCGACTTTCCGCAGAAGGTTATTAGTTTTTCAAGATTCACTTTCTTCTCTTTGATTCAAATTACAATTATTGTTTTTGGTCTTTGTTGATTATTTTCACTATGTTTTGCCAAGGGAAAATACTTGATTGTTTAACGTCACTTCACAAAAATAGAATATGGCAAAATTTACTTTTAATTAGGATGCTACTTTTCTCTTCTAATGTCACTTGTTGAGCCTTAAAACATTAGTGATTGGTATGAGTTAAATTACAAAATATACAAATAAAAAACTTACCTGGTTTTTGAACTCCGGAGTTTTTCTCATTGTGTTTCGCATCTTCTGAGACATGTTGACTAATACTTTTAACATTTCCAATCTTTTTTTGTTTTTCCACCTCGGCCTTGAAAAATTCGCAATGATCTTTTGCCAGAATAAAAATTACCTACTACTAAGTTTTCCCTAGAGCATCAAAATTAACCTTATTTTATAATATCTATTGGTAAGCAAAATTCTATTATTGAGTATTACTGACTATTTATTTATAATCATCAAGTGACTTTAAATTTTGTGAATGGGCATTAATACAATCATAATGTAACTTACCTTAATGGCATAATTTGTGTGTACCTTGTAACTGATCAATCATGATATTTATGTAATAACTGTCTAATATAAAAGTCTAAGGGTAAATTATCTTTCTTTCAAATCTATTATCACTTTCTTTGTTGGTAGGTAAATTGTAACAAACTTTTTTGCGTTTCCATTGACAGACTGTAGTAGATACTGGAACTTCACTTCGTTACCTATCTCACTTTCATAGATGCGACTCTAGAACATAATGCAATTCTTTAGATCTCCATCGAATTTCTTAAATTTCAATTTTGGTAGATTGTAACTAACTTGTTCACTTATCTGCGTAGATAATTCTTTTGTCTTTGTTTTTGTTGTTCTTTTTATTTAGTTCTTCTTTTTTTCTACTAATTTTATCATATATATATATCCTTATAGTTTTCTCACTCTTTTATCTTGTTATTCCATTCTTCTTCTTTCATATCTGCCTTATATATCAAGTTGTGAATATCTTCATCAATCTGAAGAAGACATTCTGTTTTACTAAAAGTATTTAAAGATTTCAAGACTAATATTCTCTTCATTATTACATTTTGTGTTTTCTGTTGAAAAATACTGCCTTAAAGACTTTCGTTCACCTTTTAAACTTTTTAATTCATTTCTTACTTGTTTTTATACCCGATAGCTATTATTTTACAGTAAAAGAGTTAAAAAATGATTGATTCTTTGATATTTACAACACTCTATGTTATAATCTCTGAATTAAACCAAAACAAGTCAGGAAGGTTGTGGGTAATGGGCATAACACAATTTACTTTTATTCATCTTTTTTTTATATGTTTGTTCTAGGCGCCATTAATCTTATTATCAAATAATATAAATATAATGGAAAGATTTAAAATCCATTATAACAAACAAGTAATGGATAAAGACAAAATTTATTAATAAAATAATTTAATAAGGAAAAAAGAAGATATTTAGAATTTTATATAAAGTTCTTAATTTGAAATAATTTAAATAAAATAAAACTGTGAAGTTTTTATTTTCTTTATAATCAGAAATCAAATAAATATGCATATGAACGAAATATAAGTTCTTGTAGTTTGACTTAAATTTGGATTTACCTTGTATTAAGTTCCATAAATTCAGACCTGATCAATCAAATAAATTCATGACCTTTGAGGTCATCTAGAAACGTCACCAAGGGAGGCAAGTTAATAAATTCTATAACCTTGCCGTGCTCATATACCGTAGGTGACTACAGCGTCGAGAATGGCTTAGTAATTTTCATTTTATTCTGCTAACAATGAAAGTTATGAACGGCCATTGATCCGCTCACATATTATGTAACCTTCCTGACATGAAATTTTATATGCTAGTGGCGGTCTCATCAACATTAGTGCAATAGCTTTGTTTGACGTCACTGGCTTCTCATGCAACCTGCAGCCTCACAGGGTTTAAACACGTCGTCACTGCTTGTTTGTTAATTTAGCCTATAACCTTCTAAAGGTACGATCATGAATTAGCTATCCAACGAATCGAAAGGTACGCCCTCCACGAACCTTCTTAATAGAACTAGAAATACGATCATGGGTCAGAATATGCCACTCAGTGGATCACCTTCAATGGACCAAAGGTTTCTATTAACCTTTTCAACAGATCGAAAGATGTGATCCTAAATCGAGATTTACATTCTAACAGATAGCTACAATTTCGCCTTCTATTAACTTATTTAACAGTGGTAAAGCTACAATGATGGTTCAGAATGTATCATTTAATGGGCTACATTATGTCGGTAAAGTCGGGCTTTGCCCTCTATTTACCTTTTTATTCAGGCAAAAAAGGCGCCAAGATTGAATTTTGCCACGGGCACAAGAGATCTTAGTTGTACTTGTGTATTAAACAACATTGGAACTGATAGTCTTCGTTTATTTGAAATCGGTTAATAGAATACTCGTAATCCGTAACTTGAATACCGAAGTAGTTATAAAGTGTAGCTTGTTTAAACAAAGGCCGAATAGATTTTAAAAATTTAGACAGTTTTAAAAACAAAAATACCTAGTTTATTAGATATTCGAAACGAGCTAAATATTCCAAATATCTAAAATTATACAGCGTTGAAAACCGTTTATACCTATTTTCGGGATTCTACATCAAAGTTCTCAGTATATTAAGTATTCCTTATTATTTAAAAGTTGGTACAAAGTAGGCCATTGAAATTAAAAGGTGACCTTATTTTGCAGCTGAAATTCTCTTTGAAGCAAAACTTCAAACCGGAAGTCTCTATTTCATTCGATATTCAAGTTGTAATGAAAACCCTGTTCAAACATACATCCTAACCGGGAGGAACAAATGCGCATCGTCAGATGAGGGCTTATTCTTGACCAAATGTAATTTATTAGAGACTGCTTGTTGTTTCTGAACCTACGCTCATCTGATGCAGCTCTATTAGTTAATCTTATTTGGCAAATAGTAATTTAAGCTAGCAAAAACAAAAGAATGCTCAAAAAAGACTTAATTTTGAATGGATGATTGAGTGACATACGCCATTGTTCTTCTATCTGTGGCCGAATTTTAGCTAATTACCTAAAAAAACCACAGAACGGAGCTGTTTGAGCACAAATCTGGGCCTAGAAATGAATACTAAAAATCTCACATACTCAATGTATTTTATATGTTAGTTTTGGCCCAAAACCGACTTTTACCGTATACCGTCCTTAAAACTACATAAATTGAAAAATTCCAATATTAAAGAAAATTGGACTAGCAGTATGGAAGGTTTAACTAGCTTTGCTCACAATGTATAAATCATAAATAATAAATAACTGAAAATACATTAAACTCCAATGCTAATTTCATGCATAGTTTTATAAACAAAATAAAATAAGTAAGTTAATAATTGTTTAGCTTTCATTATAAATTTAATGATTAAGTTCGTCTATATTGGTAGATAAGAACACCAGAAAAAGTTCTTTTAAAACTTCATTCCATAGCTGCTTCAGCAAACAAGATCAGTACCATAAGGATCTTCAAAATAATTGATCCAAAAGATCATTTCATAATTACCAGAAGATTATCTGCCCAAAAGCCGAAACTTAACAGATAAACATGTTGGGCAAAGCAGACAGCAAATCTATATGGTATACACCTTAGAAGACCATACAATAACCATTCAGAAATAATAATAACTAAAGAAAAAACCATAAACAATTTATACGGATTACCCATTGCAAAGAACTTGATATTATTTTACTTTGATATTTGCAAGCTTTAAATGCTCGGTGTTTTATTGACAGAATTTTTAATGAAGATTCATTAAACGAGATTAACTTGGAAAATATCTAAAAATTAGATTCAGATAACTATTATTCCAAACGAAAAAAATTACAATTCAAAAACAAAAACTTTTCTGAAGCATGGAAAATGAGACATCTTGAAATTTATGCGACGTATGGAATAAAATTGTTAAAAGAATCAGTTCATTGTTTTTGCAAAAGTTATATGCGACTTAGGTAGAATGCGTTGAATGATGATTTATTACAAACAAGATTGGACCTTCTTTACTGGTCTCAACAAACTTTCAAAAATGCTCTAGATACTCTAGGAAAAGTTTTTTAGGAATCCAACTCTTTTTGAACAGACGTAAACCAATCCTAAAGCACCACCTTTTTGGAAAAAAAGCAGTCCTTTTTTGCCAAGGCAATATATGCAAATTTTGGAAGGACGTAGAAACCTATTGGACAAAACACGTATACTACTGTAATATTTTCTCTTTTCTACAGCTGGTAGCAGATTCCACTTTCTTTAATTCTTCCTTGAAAAGAGATTTTTCTAAAACGCACTACGTTTGGCTCCAATTTGGTTACGTTTATAAAAAATATATTGACTTATTCTTTATTATTTAAGGTTTGATTATTGTTAGATGCTTCATGCTTTCGCAAGGAAACTTGAAGAAGATATCTGCTAGCTATCATCACCGGCAGACTTTTTCTCATTGCAGAATTCAATCTCGTTTGTTTATGGTAATAGGAAACATTTTTATTTGTTTAAATCAAATGTTACTATATCAAGTTCTTAACTAACCACTGCTTATATATCAAGACGGTCAATAACTGAAAATCTACTGTGGCTCCTACTGTTCATTTGAAGTCCTGCACATTTATAATAATTTTAATTAACTTACTTAAGAACAAATTACCTGTAGATTAATTATTTCAAGTCTGACTAACTAGCTATTCTACAGCCTTTACAAAATTTAATTCTGAAAGAACACCCTATATGGAGATTAAATTAACAATAATCCACCTATCCAACGTTTGTTAGCATGGCGTTGGAATTAATTAAGTTGTAAACAATATCATAAAAGATAAAATTAAAAGACGCCAATAACTAATAGAATGAATACTAGTATGTTATTATAAGCAATAAATTTATAAAAATTAGAAATTAATCTACAATAAAAGTTAGCAGTTCTATAACAGTCATATTAACGACAACTTATTTTTTTATCTATAAGTGAATGATTTTTATTCACACAAAAGTTTATATGGTTTAAATTAAGCTAAACCTAAACAATTGTGTATTTCATATAAGGTCAATGGAATAAAATAGCGGAAGCACATGATACAGCATTATTGTAGATTTTCCTGTTGTGGATGTAATTTAAACACACATTCGTTTTCATTATTTGAGTAACTACAGCGTAGTTATACATATGGCAGAAAAATGAATTTGTCACATTGTATAACTACTATATTTCTGTTTAATCGATTATTATTGGTGTTGGTACGTAATTCATATAAACTCTATTACTATTACTTATTTTAATAGTTATCTATCATTTGATCTAAAGATGGAAACAACCGAACATTTTCGTATAGAGAGTATTTCTATGTGCGAAGAAGTGCCCAATCAGTTGGTGAAATTTTATTTAACACCCAAAGACTATACAGCAGGGACTCAGACAGTAGATATTAACATGACGTCTCCAAAGTCAATTGGTGAAAATACACGGGTAGATCAGTGAAAATTGGTATGTCCAAAAATGAATTTTCTAAACAGACAACAGTAATTTCGGTTTAGCTTTGAAAATATTTTGAAAAGAATGTGTTAGGCTAAAAGAAATTGAATTTTTAATTAGAAGTAACTATTGAAAATTCATTTTAAGGACATACTATAATGTATTCAACTGTACAGCCTAAACACTTCTCATGATCTTTTACATTTTTGTTTTAGTTAAACTGTATGGGATATTTAGGCGTTCGTGAACGTTGGGTTTATTTATTTACTTATGAAGATGATTTTTGTTTTGTACTTAGAGCATACGTTGGTCAACTGTTTTATGACATGGAAAGAGCTGCTGGTATTTTACCTGGAAGCTGTCCTATCTCTCAAGTAAGTCTTAGTTTTTCAATATATTATTGTGCGTTTCCTCCACTTTGCCTATTTCTGAACGATTTTTGTTATTTCAACACTCATCTACAGTTTCTGTACACTGTCTCTTTGTAGGGAACCTATCATGCTGTTAATTTTACATTAAATTTTCAAACAATGAAGTTGCAGTATTTTCCTTTTGGTAAAGTTAAATATGTATTGAAATGTTCTGACAAAACTACTAAGACTGTAACTTCCTGCTTGAATGTTATCATTGTGAACCACGCATAAACAACAGAAGAAGCATCAATGCGTGTAAATGTAACCAAGAAGTATAATTAAATTTTACGTTATATTATTTTTGTTTAAATAACTAATAAAAGTTAATTATAAATAAGTACAGGAATCTTTTGCAAGACTACTAAAACCATATACTAAGTTGGAAAGCCAAAATATAAAAACTACATTACAATAATGGCAAGATTAAAGATGAGTCCATTAAAGGTAAGTTTCAGGAGGAGATTCATGAACAGCAAATTATGAAATCCTATTGTCACCAGTAGTGTCGTTCAGGCAATCGTCTTAAGGTCCATTTAATTCTTTGGCTTATGTTGGCTAAAACAATTTACATTATCGCTTGCACGTGCAAGTCACTGACATCAAGATACGTTTCAGTTTAGGGGTTACAGCATCCAAAGATCTAACAGCAGAGTCGGATCAAACAATAGATTAATATTGAAAACAAAGCACAGACGTTTGTTTCTTTACTTATTGATTCATCATTTTTTGTTTCTATCAAAATTTTGAGTTATGAAAGGGAAACAATCCAATACAAACTACATGTCTGGCAATTACATAATTTAAAACAAGCGGAGTTTATCTGGCAGTAAGTATACTAAAACTAACATAGTTCTTCTCGCCAATGTTGTTCAATCACCATCTAAACATAACTGGCTTATAGAATTAGGCCACACATCAATGCTTGTAGTTGCCGAGCATCAAGTTGCCCTTATACTGTTTTCAGATTAGTTTTCTATTATACCAGAAGAATAATTGAAGCAATGGAAATGACGAGTACGCAGCGATTAGATAAATTTTCGCAATCTTATAAGAGATTTTACTTTTATTATTTTTTAAAATATTTACCGATACGTATGTACAAGTTTGTATTTTTTAATTAAGTGTTAACCATAAAATATCAAAGCAGGCTTGAGTAGAGCTCAAGTTTAAACTTGGCTCAGGCAGTCTTGGTTACGACGAAATTTCAGAAATCACTTATAAACAATTCTATCTGACAGCGCTTTAATCTCAAAAGCATTGCAAAGTCATTCAATGCACAGACTTAAAGTGAGCGCTGATTCAAAAGCTTAATTTCGTTTCTTTACACAACTTACCACCAAATAGAAATAAAAATTAGTTTTCTCAATCTGTCAACTTTTGTTATTATAAAAATCGTGTCAATCAATTGGCATTTCCACTTTGCCAGAATTTACATAGCGGCCTGCGTAACCTAATAACATCAATTCAAAGTGTTTACTTCCCACCATTCTGGAAGTCTTTTTCATTCTCATCAGTGTGTCAAGACGTTGCTAAACTGCATCTGCCATTTGCCATTTAACACCATAGAGCGGCTGCCACTCTGTGGCCAGACTGGACGTGGGAGGGGAACGTTGGGCTTCAGCACCACAAACTTTCGAATCAATTCTAACATCATTACTACCACAGCTTGGACACCCTGGGTAACACCATACACACTAGCCAGTGATAACGCATCAACTCCGTTACAATAAATTAGCCGGGTCTGGGCTGACGCGACGCGACGGGTAGTTATGGACGGTCTGTTTTGTGCGAGTTTGATTGCATGCATTTATTCATTAAACCAGGTCTGCGTGCCTACACTTGTAATTTTCCATTCCACCATTAAATTTCCATTCCACAAACTGAAGAGAAAATTAACTTTTAGGATATCTACCTTCAGCGACTAACAACAGTATCTTGTGTTCTACGATTGCGTGAATCTGTTAGTTAGGTACTTTCGTCATCTCCCAATTCATTTTTATATAGTCGATTTACCACGCAGCTGAATTTCGGATCTTCGATTTGCATGCCTCCTACACCATCACCACTCCAGACGTTTCCAAAGTTAGCGACTTCAAGTCGTCTAAGCACCACTCATATGTTCCCTTTCGCGACGCTCTGGGTAAAAGTTTATCTACAATTGTGGCCAAGTTACTCATTGGCGTTTTCCAAAATGATTGTGCTATGGAATGTTGACGAGATTACGCAAAGTCTCACATCCAATACAGTATTCCAAAGAATAGCACAAAGTGATGTTTGTCCAAGTCATCCTGACTATATGTTTTGCTAGTAAAGTTGCATTATCCTTGCACTTTGTAGTCTTTTGACAACGATTACGACGCAGTGCAAAGTGCTACTTGAATATTTAAATTCGACGTGCACCATCACAGCTCGTTTTGCAAGTGTCTGCTTTATTCTTCACTTCATCAAAATTCAGTTCCACTGACAGAAGAGAAGACTACCCTTACAATTTTTCAATTTCTACTCCAAGACTCTAAGATTGAAGACATTCACATTAGATGTCAACAACCAAAACAGGTAGTTGCCAGTCATTTGCTTCTGCTTCGCGTGAACTTCAGTCATCCATTCATCTCACTGGAGATTTGCTTGTGAGTGTGCACTTTATAATCCATTCTGCCAAAGCTAATTCTCCTGGCCAAAGAAACTATTTGTACAAAAGTTTTTACCACTTTTGATAGCATCAGAGATTAGCATTAATTGCATTGCATTAAAAATCTGTGTCTGTCAGAAGAGTCTTTTCTCTAACGCAATTTATACATCGAGTTATTCACACTCCTGATTACAACATATTTTTTTTCCAAATATGGTACTTTCTTTATTACTTATTAGGTAGAAACTCAAGTTTATAAATTTCAAATTAATGAATATCAAGAGCTTGCCATAAAAGAATAACCAGAGTACTAGCTGTCTATAATCTATGCGTTTGTCATCTCAGCTGCTCACTTTGGCACCGGTCTAAAGTTGTTCAGTTAAGGGGATAAGGTATCTAATTATAAGATTTGTCATCTACGAAATGACTAAGTACATGCATAATAATAAGAAATGCCTGTGCTAATAAGACCAAACTTTTCACCTTTGCACAAATAGGTAAGTACGTGTTAAACTTAACATACGAACAGAAGAAGATTAAAATGCTGCTTTTATTATAACCTTGAACCTGTTACGTCGAAGAACAATAGATCGTTCTATTTTTGTAACTACTGCAATCTCAAATGAAAAGGAGTATTATAGTAAATTACTTTCAAACATCGTATGCAGCATTTTGATACTACTAGAACTAGTGAAGACTTCAGCGGAGGATCAAAATGAACTCAGTCCAGATAAGAAACAGGAAGATTCGTAAATTTTCTTTTTAACTGTTTATAATTATAACAGTTTCTTTTGCCTTTTCAGAAGAAAGTTGACAAAACACCATGTCAGAAAGAACCCTAAAAGATTTTTTGCTACAAATAAGAAGCTTTAAAAACGTGAAAACAAAGGAGAGTTCAAAAATCAAGACAGTACAAATAGCAGAACACGAAAAATATTCTCAAGATACACAAGAGAATAGTAGAAGTGCTTATGATATGAACTACAAAGACGACAGAAACAAAAAAAAAACTAAAAACAGAGATGCATGTGTTAGTTTTTTTACATTAACCAAAAACGAGAAAACACGACAATCTGTTTTTAAAGATCTACTTCAGATTTCCATGGTTGGAATATACTATTATTACCAACAACTTTTACTGCTATTGAAACAATTCCAATTGCAGAATTTAAGATCATACACGAATGTGATGTATCAATTTCTAATGAAGGTAAAAACTTGTTCATGCAACAAAACCCTAGTTGAATTGCTTTTGATAACATGCAAGTTGAAAACTGTCTAAGAAGGTCGTGATGAAACACCTTGAAGTAAGAATAAGGGAGGCCTTTTGAGTTCTTAGATTTTTTTCAAATCATGACCTTCCATTAAAATTGAAATTTGAAAATAACAAGAAATGCTAAATACTTTCACAATGGCATAGAGAATGAACTGCTAAAATACTAGCTAATCAAGTTAAGAAGATGTCACCAATGAGGTTAAAAAGACATGGTTGTATGCAGTTCTAACAGATGAGACTAGAGATTTGTATTAACATACAAGATTTTTTGTGGGGTTTTATATTCACTAAACACTTGGATGCAGAATCTCTTGCAGAAATTATTAAGAATAAACTACATACTCGAATAAAGACTTAAGTTAGAAAACTGACTAGCCCAAAGGTATGAGTGGACATCTCAATGGTATGCAAGCCAAATTTAAAGAAGACGTTTGGAGACAATAGACTTCTACACAAAAATACCTAAATCTTTAAATTTCTTTAATTTATCTCAAAATCTGTATTAATTTGTAAGTCACTTTATGATTCTTCCAGAAAAATTACGACCTACAGATCAACTGATACAATTGAAAATGTTAATACAAATAAAATGGTCCGTTCAATATAGAATATGTGACACGATTGTAGAAACCTTTAAGGCAATAATGTGTTTGCTGCACATTTTGGCAAAGAAAGATAATGACAGAAGACTTTTACAAATCATCATCAGGCAGAAACTTTAGTGAAAGAAAGTGTTGCTTGTTTAAGAGACATGGGAAACAACAATAATAGAACAACTAAAATAGAAAGAAATACTGGAGAAGATTTGAAAGAAACAGAAGAAAAGTTAAAAACACATTGCTTTTATTCTAGGTATTACTGATAAAACTGTTAGCGAACTGACTTACAGCTTTACAAAGAATAAGGTATACTTTAGTGGACTTTTTAGTGCTTTACATCCACAGCATAAAAATTTTCTAAATACTAAGCATCTAATGGACTATAAAATTCACTCTTCGAAACGGTATGAAGCAACCATAAAAGCGAAATGTTTATTACTAAAGCGACATCATTCAGGAACCTTGTAAACTTTTACAAGATAGCACAGTAGCACAGGAACTGGAAGATCAATACAATGGCCAACGGGTCTTATCGCCGATGGTAAACTAGGATACACAACAGACTTTTTATTTTTTGCAGAGAAGCCTGCTATCTTTCTTATGCAGAAGTAACAGTCAGTTAGATGATCCTTTTGTTTCCTTCATATCATAGGTACTGCGAAGGGCATACATAGAGAGATTTGCACAAGAAACACAACAAATATGTGGTGTCCATTGCTTATCTTGATCTCCAACTTGACATCCAAAGTATAGACGATAAGCTGTGGTGTTTAGCAGTAAACTCTCCACACACGTAACAAAAACTGTCCGAATCGTCCGCACATTTACGGGACATGATTCATGTTTCTATAGTTATCCCTCAAAACACAAGAAATTTTCTTTGTTAAGCAGTGATAAAACTTCACTCGCTCCACAAAACAGTACTAACACTGAACAGGTTCAGACATGAGTAATCTCACTTATGAAAAGTTGAAATAATCTTTGCAAATATTTATCAGAGAGACATACCTCTTGATGACATATTAATAGCTTTTTTATATGCGCGGAATGCAATTACCTCATTTCCAAAACTTCTTATCGCTAATACGTAATTACCTAATGTAATTATAATTACACTGTTCACTAGAACTTCAAATGCATATATTTCAAAAATTACACCTGATAGAAAAAAATCTGAAAGCGGATTTCAATTCAGAAAAGTCACTTAAGGTTTGCGTAGTTTTTTTAAGAACCAAAAACTCTGTTAATCAGTGTTATCAAACATAAATAGCTTTAGGACTACTTAGGATAGTCGCTTGGATTTTCAATTAGTTGTTAGTAAATTTATACAAAATCACAACAGAAGAATAATGCTTATGAATCAGTTATTCTTAACAAAAGCTTATTCCTTGCTTTGATTATTTATCTTTTTTATGACTATTTAATTTGATCTTCATACATTATTGCAAATTTAAATAAATACTTGTTACAAAATATTTTTTAAAAAAAGGACAGGATTGTTGTATTTAACCTTGCTGCAGTGTCTCGATAAAAATCATTAATGATGTAAATATCCCATAACATCCACATGACCAGGAAATATAGTAGGTATCTAATGTTATAATTGACATAGACGTACTATTTGACGTTCAGTACTAAAATTTTTATTTCTTTTACTTCAAGGGAAAAGTTAAAACTGTCATTACAGAAAACAAGTGATCACAACAAGAAACCGTAAATTAATTTTTATGCAGACACTAACAAGAAATTTTATTAAGTTTTTCCACAGAAATAGCTACGTCTATGTTTTAAAACCATAAAATCACCTCGTGGCGAAATAACTGTAGTTTTAGATCGGTTTGCCGCTGCTTTAGACAATGTTTCATTAATAATAATGTTTTATGCTTATTTAAATATTATCATTTGCGTATTTATTACTTTACTACAGAATGTACAGGTAATTATCTATTTATTTTTTGTCCTGATCATTTGACTAATTTACATTATTTTACTGGGTTTAGGGACAAAATGCTGAAAATTTTGTAGTGGAAAGTTGTAAATTTTGCGAAAACATCACAAATCCAACAATAAAAGTGTATGTAACATTTAAAGATTTTATACCAGGACATCAAACTATCGAGGCTAATTTAAGTACGCCCATTACAATAGATGAAAGTACTGTGGTAATTAGAAAACAATTTACAAGTAATACAAATCATTAATTATTGATTCATAATTAGCTGAAGACATCTGTAGACATTGAAGCTAAACTAAAACGGAGTCGTTGGGTTCATTTATTTACAGTTGAAGATGATTTCTGCCGTGTAATCCAAATGTATATTGGAGAGTTTTGGTATGAAATTCAAAGAGCTGCTGCTGTAGCTCCAAGAACCTGTCCTATACCAAGGGTAAATTATTCGTTTTTTAAATTCTAAAATCAGTTAAATAACTATACTATGCTTTCAGGGTAATTATCACGTTGTAAACCATAAACTGAATTTTGAAAAATTAAAATTACAAACCTTTCCCTTTGGAAGATTGAGGGTTACAATGATAACGCGTGACAAGTACACCAAGAATGTTTTATCTTGTTTAGTGTGCATAATTGCTAACTACCTTCCTTGATTGTTTTCTTAAACTATTGCTAAATGTAAATAATATAAAAACTATTTACATAATGTAAAAATACTTCTATAAATGAAACTTTTAAATCGTTAGTGTTTCTTACTGATTGAGTTTTATACAGATCTGATCACTAAATATGTAGAAAATACTGCATTGGTATTTATCGTTACACTTTACTTTATGTTTTGCTTATTAGTCACTAAAATATATTACTTTTCATTGGTTTTTGCGTCTTTAATAATTTTGATCGTTTCTGACAAATCTAGATATTGATGCCTTAAGAAACTTTATTCATCTATTCATGCTCGACAAGACAGTAGTAGCATTAACAAAAGTACATTACCATTGTTGTTACTACATTGAGAAATGTGTTGCCTAAATTCAAGTAGGAAACAATTGTGGAAATGTTTACAGTGCGTGAGGTTACTACAAAATTTTTAAATTGGTGAAAAATAGAATTATTTTGCTATTGTAAATTCCTAATTATGTTAATGAATTCGCGTTATGACTAGTTAAACTAGCAGTAACTATGCTTTAATAAGAAATTTAATTTGATTACCTTTCTATTTTGGATATTTACTAAGTAAACAAATTCAGTTAAAACAAGTTTTAATAAAGAAATACCTATAGTTCAAAGGTTTCAATAAAAACTCAAAACACCTTTGACTATCTCAGTTATATTATTTCCTATGAAGAACTCTGAAAATATTTTCTAGATTTTCATTTTAATTGCGTTTTCTCGTCAGTTTTGTTTTTTAAAAATCTGAGTAAAGGAAATTTTAAAGAAATTCTAAATTTAAAATTCCTTGTTTCCTTAATATTTTAAAAACAATTTACTATAATTTTCAACGAACTCCGAAGGAGTTGTTACTGAATTTGCGAAGTCTGTCTGTCTGTATGTATGTCCGCATTTTTTGTCAGATTCTGAAATTTTGACTTTAGATTTAGATTCTACATCAAAAGCTAAAGACGACGTGGTATCTTTGTTTTTTGATAACTCTTTGGAAACATGGTCAAAATGGCTGCCGAAGTCTGAAAAAAGTAGCAAAACGGAGTTCGTTGTGGTTATGCTTTGCATTTCTATGTTTTTTATGTAAAGTTTATTGGCAATCAGAACAATACATTCTATGAGCTAATCGTATAAAGTAAATAAAAAAAATAAGATTACTCTACATCTACAGTAACAAGAGAGGAAGACACCCACTGATGTCACCTCGTTAAGCTGCTGATAGATCTTTTGGCCATTTCTTCTTCAATCTTCTGCTGCGTGGTTCTTCCTTTAATGGATTGACTATTTCATTAGGATGCCATTGCAGCTTTTCATGATATTTTATAGCTTGCTTCTTGATGACTTCTTTTACATATGGAACACCAAAGTATGTGTGCAGAGTTTGATTTGTAAAATAAGCCATAGAGCGTTTACTGCTATTCGAAGATACTTGGACTGAAATCTCTGTATTGTGCTAATTGTTGAGTTACTTGCACATTTCACAACCATATAACTATATGGGACGGAATATAGTTTTGTTAAATGTTGATTTCTTCCCGATCCGCCAATATTCTCAAATATTCTCTCAATCTACTTGAGTTTTAAGTCCATTTCTTTTCGTTTCTTGCGCACGTGCGTCGCTCACGTAAGACGACTATCAATATGTAACCCTAAGTGTTTGGCTGTCGTGACTTAGGGTTTTATTTAGTGATATATGGTTACTGAGGGACATTTAAACCGCCTCGTTTATTTTCATTAATTTTTATTCACCATGCTGTGATCTATTTTTCCACAAGTTTTAGGTGTCTTTGTGATAATCTTGATGCCATTGCCGGATCATCGCTGAAAGCTAATAGCGTTGTGTCATCAGCAAACGTGCTTATGCTGCTTTGTTCCATGGAAGGGATATCATATGTGAATAACAAATATAGGAAGGGACCTAGCACGCTCCCTTGCGGTACGCCTGCTCTAATCTGTTTTATATCAGAAGTTTCATCTCTGATTGTTGTTTGAAAGTGGCGATTTTATAGGTAACTTTGTAAAATTTGGTAGTAATGGTGGGGAAGGAGTTGCTTGATTTTTGATAGTAGTCCTCTGTGCCAAACTCTATCGAATGCTTGGCGTACGTCCAGGAATACTGCTGAGCAGAATACTTTGTTTTCAAGGGCTGACCGGATAGAATTGATAAGTCTATGTCACTGCTGGATTGTTAAATGTTGATGGCGAAACCCGAATTGGTGGTCTGGCAGCCATTCGTCTTGAAGCCCATCGTGACGAATCCTTTTCAGCAATAGTTTTTCTAGCAACTTGCATATCATTAAATGGAGACTTATGGGACCATAAGAATTTATTTTATCAGGAAGTTTTCCAGGTTTAGGTAAAAGGATGATCTGGGCAAATTTTAACTGTACTTGCCAATAGCTAAGGCGCAGTATTGCTTTAAATAAAATTTGTAGAAATTGTATTCCTCTATCAGGTAACTGTTTAAGTACTGTCGCATCAATTACCCATCGTACCCCGGTGATTTTTTGTTGTTTAGTAGCTTTATTTCTTCTTTGATTTCAGTTTTGGTAAACTTTTTAATTGGGAGAGACATATGGTGGAGAGAGTTTTTCAGAAGTTTTCAATTTCGATATTTTTTTGTCCGTATATGGTGCGAAAGTTGTCTCCAAATGTTGCGCAAATTGTTCTGCCTTTTCTTTGTCTGATCTTAACCAGGAGCCTGCTGAACTTTTTAAAAGTGATATCTGTGTGGTTGGTTTCTGAAGCTCTTTGTGGTTTTCCAGATGGTGTTTTCTTTGGCAGAGAGTGCGGTTTGTAATTTTTGCTTAATTTACTTTAATATAGATCTAGTTAGCAATTGATAAGGCTTGGTTTCTCATTACGATTTAGTAATTGTCATTTAGATTTCTCCTTTAATTATTATGTTTCAGCTTCTCCTACGTTTTGTATAAAATATTCTAAAATTTTCATTTTTTAAGGTATCCCATGTGTGGTTGACCTTTTGTTTTTGGTTTAGCCAAAATGAACTGAAGTTGGGATTTCTATACTAGTAATTTGGTTTCATTTAAGTTTGAAATTGTAGTTTACAATAATGTCATCGTGAAACGTGGGATCTTATCGATTGTTACCGTAATATTGCTGCTTGATCATGTTGTTGTTTATCAGAACTTTTTATCCTTATGTCTTCTTTCGATTATTTAAAAAGTTAATTTTAAATTCCAGGATTCTGATTGGATCGAGTTTGCTTCGTAGGGGTCGTAGTTTGTTCCGCGCAGAAAAGTCTTTAGTAGAGCGGAAAACTCTATGTAGGCGGATTCGCTGCTGTTATTTGTGCCCAAGACTACTAGAAATTGTGAGTTTGTGACAAGCCTTAATCAAGCGAGGGAAGTAGGTTTGTTTCGTTTTTTTATTAGTAGGTCTCATGTTAGGTATCGGTTCTTTTAGCTTGTTGGCGCACCTGCAATTTCATTCTTGCAGCAAAAAATCATAATGGAGTATCGTGAAGGATTAAGCACACTGATAATTTCTGCTTCAAACCGTAAGGGACTCTTATTCCGTTCTTCTTCCGATCTAAACATCTGGTTCGAAATTTTTGTTTCTTTAATTTAAATGGAAACTTCTGATCAATTCGTAAAGAATTGAGTGCCTGCACATATGGTGAACATCTTATAGAGCTCGTTATTCTACTAGTATTATCCCTGCCGTCAACCATTTAAAATATATATATTATTTAATTTAACCTGTTTCCTATTCTATTACATTTAGTAATTTGATATAATTTCACTTGGATTTATTTCTACGAAGTTTGTTACATGATTTAACATTTTTTTTCACAAAACATTTACCGGTGTATTATTGTATGTATAACTCCTTTATCCTCTCTCAAGGCTACCCACTGAGATTTAGCCGGCCTTAGACCATTAGTGTCTTTTAGTTAAACTAGAGTTCATTATCTTATAGCACAAGATTAAATTACAACAGTTGCGACTATTTAGTTTATTTTATTGGTTGTTATTGTTTATATATTATCTATTCTGTATTTCCCAACATTTGTAAATGACTAAGGAAATAAATTACTACTAGTGCTACTAGGAAAGTGGCAGATCATTACACTTTTCAATGTTAAATTAATTAATTTTAAACTATTTCAGTGGGATACGTTTATTAATACATTCATTTTATAATTGTGCAAGTTGGCAAATAAATTATAAAAAATAAATTTGAAATTTCCATATTTCACTTACATTATTCAGATTCAACAGTCACACAATCACAGCCTCTGTAAGTAGATAACACACAATACAATGACGTCAAGACCACGTACAAATTAAAACTATGCGCACGGCACACTGAAAGGGTTAGGAGGTTATTTGTGGATTTATACGTAAATCTATGTTTTCCACGGTTTATTAAAATTGAGGGGGAAACAGCACGTTGACTACAATCTAACCGAGAGTCCGGAAGATTTGTTTTATACTTTGTCTAATTGTCAATTACTTGCTCCGTTTTTCCTTAAAACTTTATTTTAAAATTTGCACGGCTTTTACATATTTCACAAGATGTCGGTTAAAATCGTGCAAACTTCCTGTTTTTAGACAAAGTGGGGTACATCTGTTTTATTTTAAATCTATCACCTTTGATTTTAAATGGACGTACTCTGTTTTAAATCAAAACAAAACGCAGCTGATCAATTAGGGAAACACAACTTATAATAAATAAATCTCACAAAAGAAAATCTAAAATTATTTTACCTATCTGCACTGTCTCCTACACAAGAACGATTCCCTCAAAAAATTCCTTTGACTACAATTAATCCGAATTTCCTTAAGATTGACACTGAGAAATTAATATGGTAGCCATCTGTTTGTTCTTAGAATAACGATAAATCTAACATTTCCGATTTTCTTGTTTATTAGAAAAATACTCTGAGAATCTTTAAAGGTCTATTCAGAGTAGGAGCGTCGAGCGTCGCGCCGCGTTCGCGTTGCGTCGAGCGTCGCGTCGCCATTTAAACCGCACAATGTATTTAAATACAAACATTCAGAGTGAGAGTGTTGATACAGCGTTGCATTTGTGTTATTAAATAGCGTCTGCCCGAAACAATTCGAATTGTTTTTCGCAGCGTTTTCATCAGTGTTCAACATGAGTTCTGAGCAGGATATAGCTGAGGTGCTCATAGCAGAAATACAAGCTAGACCTGCTTTTTGGAATACGAAGTTAGCTTCCTATAACAATAAAAATTTGAGGGACAGACTGTACGCCGAAGTGGCTGAAGTTTTAGGGATTCCAAGTAAGTATCCTGTATTATATGTATAAAAGTGAGGTTAGAAAACACAACTTTGAATATAATTTGTGTTTATTATTAATAACTACATAAAATATAAGGTGTTACAGCTAATTGATTCCATTACAGAAATAATCTTTGAACGAATCACGAATTTGTATAGCTTGATTAGATGCTCTATTGTTTCTTACGTTTAACACCACGTGGTTTTGTTCATCTGTTTGGTGTACAACATGAACATAATCTAAATCATCATTTCCATCAAAGTCCCTGATTAGATTGTGGAGTATGCATGAGCATTTGATAACATTTGTAGCTGTTTCTTCTTTAAGTAAAATACTTGTATCAAAAATTCGGAATCTTTGGTATAATATACCAAATGCATTTTCAATGCATTTTTGAGCACATGATAAGCGATCGTTGAGAATTTGCCTTTCGTTATTTAAAATTCCATTTCTTGGTCGCGGATATGGCCTCATTAAATATCTTTTTAAAGGATATGCTTCGTCTCTTACCATGACATTCGGTAATATAACATTGGAATTAGGTAGTGCTTGTTCTGAAGGTATACTGAATCGATTTGACTCCAACAAATTGTAGAGTGTTGAAGACTGAAATACTCCGCCATCACTTTCAGATCCTCGCGAACCTACTTCGATAGTAACAAACTTCTTTTTGGCATCTGCGACCCCTTGCAATCCTAGAGAATAATATTTTAAATAATTAAAATACATCGTTCCAGTATTAGGTGGACATCTTATTTGACAGTGCTTTCCATCAATAGATCCGAAACAGTTGGGAAAGTTCCACAACGTATTGTATTCTTGGACGATTTGTTCCAACTGTTGTTGCGTAGGAAATGGCATGTAGTCTTCTACTAGTTCTTCCCAAATAATTGGACATGTTTCCTTTACTATTTCTGAAACTGTTGAATATCCAACTCGAAATTCGTGTGCCAAATGTTTATAAGTGGTTCAAGTTGTCAGAAACCTATAACAAATAGTACAATAAGTAATACATAAAACGTTATGGCTTGTCAAAATTCTCAATTTTCAGAGGAAACAGTAGCAGCTTGTTGGAAAAATAAAAAAGACAAATGTCGGCGTGAACTGAAAAAAGTTCCAGTTTTGCATTCGGGAGATGGTGCAAATACTTATAAACCAGCCTGGCCGTATTTTGAAATGATGTCTTTCCTGAAAGATCAGCTGACTCCGGCAGTTAAGTCTGGAAATTTACCAACTTCTGAGCAGTCTCAGGATGATGAAACTAAATCTAATACTATGGAAGAAGTAGAAGACGATAGAACAGATACGCAATCAGCGATAGATCATACAATTTCCGTATCGCCTTCGGCATCTGTATCGGCATCATCCACAACTTCTCAGCAAGGAAAGGGAAATAGGAAAAGATTATGTGATGTAAGAGATGAAAAGTTTTTAGAAATAGAAAATAAAAAGTTGCAGTTATTAGCACAAAATCTGGCACATGACACAGACAAGCCAGAAAATGAAGAATTAAATTTTTTTAAAAGTTTGATACCCTATATGGAGAAATTGAATCCCATTCAAAAGTTGAAGGTTAGGAATAAAATTCAGCAGGTCATCTTAGACGAACTGATATCCATAGAAAACTCTAGAGACACAGATATTCGCCAGTCTACTACAGATTCAGATATTCAGCAATCGATTTCATCCCAAGATAAAAATTTAACATTATTATCTTCACAGAATTATATCCATCAGTCTACTATGTCTGCAGATAATGCATCATTCTCTGGTTATATAGATCAATACCCTTATAGGTGCTGAAGTTGTTAATATATTTTTTAACTGTTTCTGTTCTGATTCTTACATTTTATTATAGAAAGTTTGTATAATAAAAGTATAAAAAATGAATGACTTTTTTTCTTACCTTATAGTAATAACAAGTCGTTCGGCAGGTGTAATATATCTGTTCTTCACAAAATTGTTTGCAGTTTTTACCAAACGATGACTGACCTTTTGCAATAAATAATCAAATGTTTGGACGGACATTCTCAAATAATTGAAAAATCGATCTGGATACTTTCTTAGCTTATGATACAAATGGTGGAATTCACCAAATAAATATCTTTCCCTGTTTATATGGTGAATTCCAACTTTTTTATTTAACTTCTTAAAAGTATAATACGGTATCTCGAGCAAGAACATTAAACGAACTGCTCTTGTTGGAGGAGGATCAATGAATAAATGCCACCGTAGGTGGCTGCCATTTAGAGAACTTAATCTCTCTATGGCTGGTGATTGGAAAAATGGTGGATAACTCCTGTCGTGCACGCCAACATGTCGGGTACCAAGCAGTCCGCACGCCCGCAGTCCACGGTGATGATGGTCTGGTGGCGAAGGTGGTGTAGGCCGGAAGCAGGTTCTCCATGATCCCCGCAGGTGATGGTGTCGATGACCCAGGTTGGATGGTGTACCCAAGGACGGCCAGCGAGCCGTCACACAGAGACGACGAGGAGTTCGACGCGACGGTTCTTTTCAGAACGGTGTTGGAATTGTGTAATGAGAAGTGTGAAAGTGTGTATATGTTAGTGTAGTGGTGTGTGGTGTCTAGGTGAATATAGTGTGCCGTGGAAGTGCAAAACTGTTCCGGCATTTGCCTTAACCACTGGGGAAACCACGGAAAACCCAGTGAGAACAGTGTGGTGGTTGGAATGGATGTGGTGATTATTGGCGGGAATTGTTAGGCGGGAATAGTTTGGCGGGAAGTTGTTGGAGGGAACGGATTTGGCGGGAAGCGTGACGGATTGACGAAGAATTTCCGGGCGTCGTGGAGTAGGTACCTCGAGGAGCCCCGGGCTCGAGGGTTTGGGTAGGAATGGAATTTGGTAATCACGGCCCGGTAGCTACCCGGGCCGATCGGGTGAGGCTGAGATGTGTGGTGATGATGGCCGGGCCTGCGCACCCCTACGCAGACGCCGGTTGGTGGTGGAGCGGCCGTTGATCCATCTACTGCATCTTGGGTATGATTGGGTTTGTGGCGGTCGCGGTCTTCAAGCTCCCTCAATTCCTGGAGACCGACGGTCGGTTGGGTTGATGCAGCGATGCGACCTCAAGTCGCCCCGTTGGTGGTGGATGTGGGCCAGGCCTGTGCCCCCCCATACACAGACTCTGGAGGGTGGGTTGGCGGTAGCTCCCCAACTACCGCGTTTGTGGTTGAGCCCGTACTCTTCGTCACCGATGCGTCACCGCTCGCGCTGCAGACCGGGTCGACTGCCTCGCTTCGCACTCGAAGCCGGAATGCTCTTGTTGGAGCCATTTTGGGAACTTAAATGATGCTTGCTTGTGCAACGTTAGACGCTGTCACTCTGAATATCCTACGTGACGCGGAAGCAACGCTGCGCGACGTGAATGCAACGCTCGGCACAACGCGAACGCGACGCTCCCACTCTGAATAGACCTTTAAGGTAATTTGTGTGCACTCCTCATAAAATTTACTTGAACCAAAAACTGTAAAAAAAGCTTTTAGATCAAATATGATTCAATGTAATCAGTGTTTTGGTTTGTGGTGCAATTGTGACGTAAAAAGTATATAAATTAACAATGTTTGATATTATTTCTATTGTTTCTTTTTTGGTTTGAAGCAGTGGAGGGGTACACGAGTGACTTTTTAGAAAATAAGTCACGTCTGCTTCGTTTATAAAAGGGAAATTGCACGGCGAAAGAGTGCTCGAACCAAGCTGGAGCGTTGGTATTTTTCTTATTATGCCGTCTGGGGGGAAAATAGATGGTGTGTGATAATTACTAAAACATTTACATTTTAGTCATCACTTCAATAGTTTCATTTGTGTGTAGGGTAACTAATTTCAAGTAACCCAATCATTATATCATAAGAGCTTTCCATTTTCAAGAGAACGCGGTTATTAGAACAGAACATAACTTCGTAATTACACGAAGAACTTAGTGAATTAGATAAACATCTGCTAATTATCGTTAATGCAAACACAATATATGATGAAAATTAATTTCTGTAAAAATTCTATTCTGAAATCGAAATACAATTTTGTGCATAATTACTCTGTAAAGTCATCGGACCTTGGAAGGTCATATGAACACAATAAAAACCAATGATGGCAGAAAAACAAAACAATTACCGTCGGATCAAACATTAGAAATTTTTCTGTCAATGTACCATTTATGTAAGCTAACGGACAATACAAAGTACGAATTGACAGAAGAGTATAATTCAAAGCAAGATCTGAAGATTATTATTTATTATTCCCTCTTAAATATTTTCTTTGTAAGTCGCAAATTAAAAAAAAATAGAAAGTAGTACATGCATCATTATTTTGTATTTGCGTCAGACTTCAAATCACAAGGGTTAATAATAGAGATGGAATAGCTTTGATAGCTTTTTTATCATTCGAATTTCCATTTACAGAGTTAATAAATATAGCATACCGGAAGACTGTCTACATACCATTTGGTTTTTCCTCTTTCAGATTAATTCTAAAAAATGTTTTTTTTTTTTATTTCAGTAGTAGACACAATGGCTAAGCATTACGTGGTACACGTATTATGTTTATTTACTCCATTATCACTGGTTTTGGTACGTGTGTAATATAAATTAAGTCCATTTTTTTGTATTTTCATTAACTGCTCTTTTAATAGATGCAAGGATTGGACTACTTTCATATAGAAAGTGTTTCGATGTGCGAAGAAGTACCTAATCAGGCAGTTAAATTTTATTTATCACCCAGAGATTCCGTACCAGGTTTACAAAGGGTAGATATCAACTTGACATCTAACAAACCAATTGGGGAAAATACAAAGGTAAATCAAACTTGCATTTATGTTCAAAGTGATTAAGCTCAAAGTTTTTAAAATTTACTTTGTTGTTCTTTAAGTTAAAATGTACTGGCTATTCAGAAATTAATAAGCGTTGGATACGTCTATTTCATTACGAAGACGATTTTTGCCACACCTTCAATACGTATGTTGGTCAATTGTTCTATGATATGGAAAGAGCTGCTGGTATACTCCCTGGAACATGTCCAATGCCAAAAGTAAGTTTTTTTGTCAATAACTAATTAGAAGTATTTACCAAATTGCTTAAATGAATTTTGAATTTTGTTGGTAGAAATTTTTTTAACTGTCCATGTTGTTGAGCTAGGACTTATCTTTGTAGAAGATTTAATTTTTTTATTTTTTCTGTCAGTTAATACTGCTGATAGAGAACAAACTATTTGCCAAAGGCTACTATTTTCATTTGTTAATTTACCGTAAAAAATGATAGATTTGTACATACTAAGTAAAGTTTATAAATGTTTTAGATACTTATATGTAGTAAGTTGAGCCATAGCTATAGTTTTTGATTTTTTAAATTGCGCATCACAGCAATTTGGTAATATTTCTTTTAACAAGTAAAATACGTGTTGAGAATGTCTTTATAGTTACTAAAATTTGTTTTAGGGAAACTATCATATTGTGAATTTCACATTAGACTATCAGAAACTTAAATTACAATCTTTTCCGTTTGGGAAGATGAAGTACTTACTGGAATGTTCTGATAAGACCACTAAAGCAGTAACTTCTTGTCTAAATATTGTTATAGTAAACCACGCATAAGTACATACAAGCCTCTGGTTATAATAATTATTATGTAGATGTGTTGTGTTAGTCTACAATAAATTGCACTTAGGTGATGGTAACTCATATGTAATTATTACTGTAATAATAAATAATGGTTTACAATGGTACTTTGTGTAACATAAATAATTCACTTACCTAATATGATGTTAAAAGGAAAATTATTTAAAAAAATTGCGCAAATTAAACTTGATACACGTTACTGAGAAAACGCAAAGGAGAGATGTTAGGCATCTTGGACACAACTTAAGGAGGCCCACTCATTAAGGGGTGGATATTCCTGAGGGATCCCCCATGGAAAACAAAAGAAGTATTTTATTGTTTTAAAAATGCATCAGGAAAAAAAGCGAAATATAATTATGGAAATTCAAAATCATCTTAATGGTAACGTGATTTGGATTATGACACGTAGCTAACTGTTGTTAGTTATGGCCTGTTATTTTCAAATGTGACTTTGGGTTTACACATTAGTAGATAAATAGTAAATGTGTTGATGGAAGTTTTTGTATTTTTTAATGAGATAAATGAAAGCTAAAAGAGACAACTTCACTCTGTTTCGGTGGTCACTAATAAAACAAAAGTTTTCTACAAAGTGTAAGGGCTGCTCATTAAACTACAGTACTTCAAATTTTATCTACAACATGCTTTATTATTTTTTATCTAAATAATTTATAAGATACGACATTTGATTCAAAATAATAAACACTTCGAGACTTTTGAGTCGTCATTGTTTCAACATTTCGAATTAATTGGAAAGATTCGATACTGGAACAATCAATCAATCACCAGATTGAAAATACATTATTCTAATATCACAAATTTAATTTACCTAACTAAAGAATTTCTTATAAAATTTTCTACTGACATCCCTGCTAATTCAATCGGTTACCTCAAGTCGAGGTCAGGAGGTTACATAGAAGAATATTACAAAAAGAGATAGTTACAAAAAAAACAGAATTTATTTGACAAACATTAAGAAAGCAACATACTATCATATAAAAGTAGTCATTGCAGTTTGGATAACAATATCAGTACAGAATTATTTACTCCAAAAATAATGGATGTGTCAAAAACTTGTTTTAAACTATTTGATTGTTTAATTCAAGGTTAAATTACTTTTTTATTTTATTTATCATTATTTTAATTAGTTTTTTATTAATAATCTTTTAATATTTTCATATTATTAAATTCAATAGACTAATCCCAAAGATATCGTATTTAATTCTTAAGCTTGATTTAAAATAATAAAGCCCATTAATGCTATGTTGTTAGATGTTACAAAGACTTTTTAGTGTTTGGGTTCATCTGACATGGGTTAAAATCAATTATAAATCTATCCCATTCTATTTTAAATGAAAAATAACTAATGAAAAGTGGTTGAACTGCGTTTAAAACATTATTTTGCTATGCCGTGTCCATGCAGACGGCATAGTTTTTGCCAATTAAAATAAATTTGAAAGATGACAAATATCTAATAGAGATACGAGCAGCTAGGAATTGTTAAGAAACGCATTCACCGTAATAATATATTGAAATAATCGGACAGCAGAGCAAACGTCATGAAGATACCCAAGGTTGGGTTGGTTACTACAGTATAGCTATCATTAGGTCAACTTACCTTGGGGTCTTTTGGTGTTCAATCATATCGGTAAAGACAGAAAAGTAAGACTGCAGTGGTGCCAAAACATGGCTAATGGGATCAGAAATGGGATCGGTTTGTATTTAGCTACGAATCCTGATTGTGTTTATGGATCAACAATGAATGTACAAACTTTGGCCAAACACGTGGAGAAAGGCAAAAATTTCAATATTGCATAACACCTGTAGGCTTATGGTCCATGCAGACGGCATAGTTTTTGCCAATTAAAATAAATTTGAAAGATGACAAATATCTAATAGAGATACGAGCAGCTAGGAATTGTTAAGAAACGCATTCACCGTAATAATATATTGAAATAATCGGACAGCAGAGCAAACGTCATGAAGATACCCAAGGTTGGGTTGGTTACTACAGTATAGCTATCATTAGGTCAACTTACCTTGGGGTCTTTTGGTGTTCAATCATATCGGTAAAGACAGAAAAGTAAGACTGCAGTGGTGCCAAAACATGGCTAATGGGATCAGAAATGGGATCGGTTTGTATTTAGCTACGAATCCTGATTGTGTTTATGGATCAACAATGAATGTACAAACTTTGGCCAAACACGTGGAGAAAGGCAAAAATTTCAATATTGCATAACACCTGTAGGCTTATG